>JAGDQP010002978.1:25482-94203 GCA_022664845.1 Lepisma saccharinum
TTGGTTCGGTGGTGATGTGGATGCAGCGCGCGTGCTGCTTGAAATTCTTTCGCCCAACTGTTAATGCTTGCCGGCATGTCCAGAATCAGTTTAATCCATTTGTGGATTAACTCACAGAAGATGCTGTATGGAGTTTTTGTCACGAGTTTTTTTAGGTGTTCGGTAAAGGAAAGGACAATCAGGAGAGGCGATAAAATATCCTGGCCACGTCGATCGCCTGATCTCTTTCACTGTGATTTTTACTGTGGGGGCGAGTTGAAGGCTCAGGTCTACTAAAATAATTCCACACACTGAAAAAGCTACAGCAGAACATTGTAAACACTATTGCTTCCATCCACCAGGTAGAACTGCTAAGCGTGTCTCACAGTTCGATAAATCGAGCACAGCACTGCACCGAAGTTTACGAAGTGGGCATTCCAGCATCTTCTGTAAGAGATAGTTCTCCTATTTATTAGCAAGAGTAAGTTTAGTGGAATAATTATATTTTCCGGTCCAGTTTTGTTTTGGCCACACTGTACTTGACGTCGTTGTGCGGTCCGTTTATGTCTTAATCCTTGAGTTATGCATGTACTGGGCTGTGCGTATATCATAGTACATCCTGTAAATGATACTTATGTTATTTACCAGAATTTAGATGTAGATAAACTGGCCGCACATTGATAACAGACAAGAATATGTGTGTGAGAACTAAACAAAATGGTCCATATTGGTTTAGATTGGAAGTGGACGATCGAAATTAAATGTCATACTTTATGCTCTTTGATAAAGTGGACAAATCTCCATTGAAGTTTAATTATTTTCTTTTTGATAGTTTTCATTATTCGACATATTGTCATAAGTTTCGCCTAATACTGTATGTTTATACTGTCAACTTATTTCTGCTTGTGAAACTCCCTTTTATAAATCTCCTCGTTTTAATTTTAGGTCTGGCATGGATTGTGATTCCCCATAATTGGTCGGTGGAGGCATCTATTGTGAAATTTATCTCATGGCGAGTATTTCTTCGTTTGGCTGCATTTCCATCATTTCTTGTGGCACTTGCTTTCATATGTCTTCCAGAAAGTCCAAAATTTCTCGTAGAAAATGGAGAAAACGAAAAAGCTCTTCAAACACTCATAAAAATGTACCAATTAAATACCGGGTATTCAGTCGACAGTTATCCGGTAAGTAATGTTTTCATGGTCATTCTGATGTTGAATGGATTCTAACCATTGCATATTATAGAGGGCGTTGCCCTAGAGGTTTCAGGTATATTAATATTTTGATAATTATTTTGGGCCGCCGTCTTGAAAAATGTTTCTGAAGTTATATCTAGGCTACTTGCAAGAATAGTGAAAAATTATTGTGAAACGTTGAAAATATGAAAGGTGATTTATATTGGCAGAGATAGATGGACTTAAACGGGAATTAGATATATATTTAGGGTAGCACGACACAAGATCGAAGGTAAAAAGAGCGAACGACCAGCGACTCCAGAAAAGCGACTACAAACAGTGCGACTAACACAAAGACCGATTTACAAAATAAGCGGACAACTAAAAGAGCGAATGATAGAAAGAGCGAATGATAGAAAGAGCGAATGATAGAAAGAGCGACTACCGAAAGGGCAAATGCCAAAAGAGCGAATGACCTTTTGACGCGGGGCCGTTCTGTCTCGGACCTTTCTATCCTTGCCCTTTTGTCCGGGTCCTTCTGACGCGATACCGACTCCACAAGCTTATAACAATTAAAATAGGTGCACATACATTGCATGATAAACTCTATTATTATTATTATTGACTATTAATAGTAAGTTGAATAACACATAGATATAATTTTGTAACTATAATCTCCATCATAAAACTAAAGATTCTTAAATTTTAATAATAGTCTTTTGACTTCAGATCTGAAAAGTCCCAGTTCTTCGTTTAGGAACCCTCTTTCCTTTGATCTTTTTCACAAAGAAATACACCTTTTAGCACTGGGCCGCACGAGAAGATACATTTAAAATTTATTGTAAATTGTAAATACCATTGTAAGTTATTATAAATACCAATTTTTGTACCAAGTTTTATTCCGATCGCTTGAAAATTGAGGATTTTTTTTCAAAAGTTCGAACAGCCACCATTTTGAAACTTTTCTTCCGATCATGAACCCATCCAAGATATTTAGACAACCAATTTTTGTGCCAAGTTTGGTTTCAATCCGTTAAAAGTTACGGCAGTTTTTTTTTCTCTCTCTCTCTCTCTTTAATTAATACAAGAATGAACTACATTTATTTAAACGATTTATATTTTCACCGCCGTGAAGTACAGTTTTCTTAACATTTACTACTTAACGTAACATTTGCTGAAAAGATCATTCCATATATCAAAGTTACTACTATTTCGAACTAGTTGTTTTCAAGAATGTAATACACAAAAAAACTAAAGTGATAAAACTGAAGTTCTTCACGAGTACCGTTACATATGGTATCGCAACAAAACAAATGGATAATGTCTATCATTCAGATATTCTGACTTCTTTGAGGTAATTATAACCAACATAAAAAAATTCGTAAGTTTTAATAATTTTGAGAAGAAAATTAACATAAAATATATCCTGTTTATTAAAAGCATACAATTTCACCATTAAACAACAAACAATTACTAACAATTTTAGATAAACGAACATTTATACAAATAGATCGTTAGGGTCCCTCGTTGTAATACTGAGGTGTTAACACTAGACGAAAACGTAGTTAATTGCAGTTAACACGTAAAGACTATAAAATCGCTCGATTGTAGAGAAAAATCGTGGCTATCTGCCTGTAACTGCACAACATAATTTTAAACTGAACTTAATAAAATATATTTCTAGACAACAAAATGCTAATTATTATCCAATAAGATGTTTTAGACAAACGAATCACTTTAAACCAAACTAATTTTCCAATTTATAGCCGAAATAAAGGTCAAATCAAAAGTGCAACAGCGCTCTTTCACCCTAACATTAACCTTCTCTATATTTTAAAACAATGCGTTAAACATGAGTTATTAAGTAAGAAATACAGTATTTAAAAGAATTACATTGGTTATGCACTGTTATGTAATGTAAATGGACTTTTCTGTTGACTTAGCTACTATTTCTATGTAGTGCAACTCTAATATAGGAAACTCGTATTCATTAAATATGCCTATTGCATAAAATACAGACGTTCGGGACGTCAGAAAGCTATTATATTCTCCATTGTTTCAAGAAAATGAAGCATGATTAAATAATTGGATAGCGTTATGCATTACTAGACCAAACGCCATTTCTTTTTTTTTCTATATGGCGTATTTTGTTGGAAAATAATATGAACTATTTTAAAAAATCACTATCAACGTATTGGTAACGGTTACCAAGAAATATTCCTAAAGCTTAAGTAAGTGCTCATGAACTGTAGACTGAGCTATCTCAAAAAGAACTTTTGTCGCTTGGTCTAGTAATGCATAACGCTATCCAATTATGTAAGTAGAATATCTAAATTACGCAACTATGGATATTATTCGAGCTCAAATGGAAAATAAACAATAAGAATATTCTGACGCTATTGATTATTGGCCGGCATTAAATTAAACTACATTTCGGTTTTAGTATTATTGGAAGCTTCCTTACATTCTATTGCTGTTTTTTTTAATAATATTTATTCTTAATAACTAACATTTGTACTCGTTACCGATACTATGATAAAGTGAAAGCTACTAACCGTTGTTAATTACAACACAAAACGTAATCGAATGTCTCAATATTAGAAATGGGTCACTTTACCATGTCATGTTAGAAAAAGCACAATTGTTGTAGTAGTTATAACTTATCCTACACCAATTCAGAACTCTATCTATTAAGATAAATGCCGGATGATATGAACAGCTGATGAAACCAACTCTTGAGAAAAAAGCCTTTTTCTACAGGTAAGTAGCCTTGCACTTAAATCAGTTGCATGTGAGAATGGATTTAACCAATAGAATCTAATTAAAGTGTAAAAATATCATGCGAAAACAAAATTGCAGGTTTTGATTTCTTACCGCATTCAACAAGTAATCATATGAACAAAATATGTCTTTTGGAATTCGCCCTTTCGGTAGTCGCTCTTTCGACACACACCCTTTTGATAGTCGCTCTTTTTATCATTCGCCCTTTCGGTAGTCGCTCCTTTTGCCATTCGCCCTTTCGGTAGTCGCTCTTTTTGTCATTCGCTCTTTTAGTTGGTCGCTCGTTTTGTAAGTCGGTCTTTGTTTTAGTCGCTTTTCTGGAGTCTCTCTTTTCTCGTTCGCCTTTTTTCATTCGGTCTTTTGTAGAACCCATATTTAGTGTAAATGGTCGAATATTTTTAACAACAACTTGTTATCAACACTTATCATTTATCACATTTCATGAAAAGATCTTTTAACGGTGTTCAGCAAAACCTTTTTTAACAATTGGATTTTAAATGTGTGATATTTAAATGTGCCATCCTGTCTTAAATGTATTATAATCCATTGTATAGAGCTAAATATTGAATTGAGTATTTAAGCTAAACAAATATTTCTCGTTTTTTTTTTTTTTCGAAATACAGGTAAAAGCTATTTCTACAGACGAAACTGTGGGGAAATGTTCGGAAGATTCTGGATCGGCTGCACAGAACTTTGTAGGAAAATTCCTTCACTCTACCTGGAACAAAACAAAATCTTTATTTAATACGAAATACGTTCGACATACTGTCATCTGTTCTATCATCGAGTTTGGAATTATGAGTTCGTAAGTTTATTTCACAATCTTAAATTAAGATATGCAGGGTTTAACAGACAGACTTGGAGGATTGAAAAATTAAAAAAGAACGTTTTGGAGACAGGGGTGGAAATGCACCGCGTTTTGGAGCTACAAGCTGCCGAAAGCATGGGAAAATTAAATTTAGAACTCTATATATCAATTACAATTAACAGTAGAGCTGATGCGATATGATGTTATCAAAGACTTTATACCTGTTCTATCCAAAACTATTTAATCCACAATTGGGTAATGGGTACGCAAGGGATTATGCAAAGAAAGTACGGAGTTTCCATAAATTCTCTAAAGTTAAAGTAGCCTTAATGCACACGAATAAGATGACTCTCTGTGGGACTAGAGCTAGACGACATACTCTGTAGAAGTAGAAGACACAACGTTCATCCAAAAAATGGAGGCAGCTGAGCTGCCTCCACTTTTTGGGTTAACCTACATTCAGCCAGTTTTCGCTTGAACGTTTTACTTTCTGTAAAATTTCAAAATGCATGTATATAGATATATGACTGTTCCAACGTATTTCATTCAAGCAGAGTATTTTCTAAAGTAGCAAAGAATAAAATGTAATATTCCTTTAAAATGAAAAAAATAAGTTGAAGTGGTCTGGTTTCGATCCAGGATCAGACGCTCTTGCCGCTTAGCTACGAAGGCAGTTGGTGTTTCTGGCTTTCCGAGTGATATCTATAGCTAGGGTTTTACTGCGAAGGAGGTCAATCATTAACACGTTTTTAATTTCACTACGAGGAATGTCTCGTGAAAAACGGAGAGATACGTTTGCTACAGTGTAAAGATTTATATCTAACTTAATTTCTCTTTCCGCCAATGCAACTCTTGCCGTTCTCGGTCCACCAGTAAACTGTTTACTGTTCACAGTGTAAAGGCAATATAAACACAAAATGGCGGGGCGTTCAGTGACAAGCAAGTAACGTTACTCCTGTTACTGGATTATAGAATATCCAACTAAGGCTTAAACTTCATCCACAAAAGTACGTAACCTCAAAATTGCCAGTTTAGCTTACTCTTCGATTAGAAAATGACCGAGTTTTAAGCGTAAAATAAGTTGAACGTTCACGGAAAAATCACTTTCACCAGTTTCAACCCATTTTCATTAACGTTAAGCTATTACAAAGAAAGTGTTTAACTTTAAAATGGAGTTAATTTTACCAATCTTTCCGCCAAAAGACTATATCCACATTTAAGAGTAAATACAACAAAACGCTAATTTTCGACTTTTATTTCTCCATTGATAACAAACAAATCAAACGTTCGTTGAAAGTATGTAATTTGTCCCCGCCTGTTTATTATGCAACCACTCATATTTAATATAATAATTCGGCGATGGAAATCTGTTTGAGATAGCGAATTACCGTAAACGACTTACTGTTACTTGCTGAAAAGTAGTCCCATTTATCCTTATTTTAACTCACATTTGCATCCGAAACGTTTTGGGAATCCTGTACATGCTTTGGGAAATCCCTTGCGCACCCACTGCATAAATTCTGGATGCATTACACATCTCATTTAGGGCTACCATACGTCCGGGTTTAGCACGGATAGTCTGGGATTTCATGTTGCGTCCAGGCTAACGTCCGGAGTAGTGAACATTCCGGGGGTTTATGTTGTTTCAATAAATTATCCATTTTCGGCTCACAAGGGACACTATCAAGAGGTGCGCGCCGAAAGCAGAACATTTTAGGCTCATTGGAAAGAAATATTAACGATATACAACAAACGTAAATACTAGCTTCTGAATTGCAAAAGTAACTGTGAAATTAAAGTTTTAAAAAAAATGGAATATTCTTACTATTTTGAACATAGAGACGGAATTCAATTACCAAATTCACAAATAAGTTCCTAACAAGATAACAAGAAATAAATATGTCCTTGTAATATTCCACTTCAATTTTGAGAGACAGGGTTTCAAACCTGCAGCTAAAATGTTATTGTTGGTTCTTACACAGAAGCAGAATTCGACAATTAAACTTCACAAATGAATTTCTGACACAAAGGCAAGAATAACAGATAACTTTATTATTCCTCAAGTTCCGCTTTATTTTCGAGATACAGGGATTTCAATTTGGAGTCCGAAATCATTTTAGAATGGTAAGTACAAGTAAAAGGAATATTTCCTCCAAAAGTCAAAAAGATGCATAACATTAAAGTGTAGTTTTTGGAAGTTGATTTGTATCAATTGGTAAATATAGGCGTTAAAATGTTATGTCATTGGGCTGTCAGTGTTTCCAACCTGGTATGAAGTTTGGCTTTTTCAAGTAGCACTACGTCCGTGTATTGGCTATCTGGTATTTTCTAGTAATGATAAACATCATATATGAAGCACTACTTTCGTATAATGTTCTTTTCTACATCTGCTCTCTACGCATGAGTCGTTAAATGAATCCCTACATGGTAATACTTTATAATTACTTTTATTGCTCTTTATATGATATGTCATTATAAAATGTGATTTTCTGCCTTGCAGTTCTTACACACTCACATTATGGTTTCCAGAACTATTCGACAGATTTGAGAAGTTTTATGACCTCTACCCGAATACTACAGCCTCTGTTTGTGATGTCTCTTCAATTGTGATAAATTACACTGAAAATACCAGCCAACTTTGTGACAAACCAATAAAGGATGTAGTGTATACAAACACAGTTGTTGTTGGGTTATCTTCTGTACTAGGAGGCTTGTGTCTCGGTGTCCTCGTTAGTAAAGTTGGTACAAGATTAATTCTTGGTAAGTTAAACTCTCAAGCAGGCCCGCATCCAAAGGCGGGCCAGGGGGCTTAGCCCCATATTTTTTTCTATCCCTCCCTTAAATTTTTCCTAACGTCTACCAATAATTTACATACATGTATGAAAATTGAAGGTCAAACATATATTTGATAAAATTTTAAATATAGATGCTCTAAAATGTATATTATTGCTTCAAACGTGTGTTTTTATATAATATATCGTATTCCATTATTTTTGAATCGAATGTAACTCTTATGAATCGAAATATTAGCACTTTGTACATAGTTTTAGAAGTAGTTTCCTATAGCAAATTTCAAGAAAAAAGGTGCCCTTGATGACCCTTTACAAAGTTACAAATTCATTTTCGAAGTTTCTTATGCGAGAAATATTACAAAATAATATAAACGTGAATTAACGTCTTGTGATAATAAAATGGCACTGTTAGTCGTGTTGGGTGCGATTCGGAAGGTGCATGCCAATTCTTATAAAATTAGAGAAGAAATTAGATATGCTTGCGAGTGTCATCCGAAGTTAGAACTAGCCATTTAAAAGAGATTTTGCTCTCCCTATATAAAAATATACTCTAATAATAAACATTGAAGTATTCACTTCTATAAAATAGCAGTCTACCTACACCATCAACTTATTTGTTCAACAAAAAGCGCAGCTAACAGCAAAAATCTCTGCGATCATTAAGTCGATAACTACTTGGGACAAACAATTGATACCTCCACAGGAACTCGGCAAACTTACCCTAAAGATATAGGGGTGGTTTAACATACAGGGAGAAAATTTTTCCTAGGATTTAAGGACGTAACCTCCTTAAATCCGTAGGTTCCCTCCTGCAATAATGAGTTGGCGAGGATAGTATGACGGACGTAGCAAACAGCATTACCGAGCATGTGTACTGTTCACTGCTGTTTGCTCCTGCCTGGCATGCTAATTGCAGACGCCAGTTCATGACGTCATTTTTAATGACGTCATGAAGTTATTTGCACTCACATGCCAATACGTAGCCACCATCCTGCCTGGCTGTAGGGAAACCCAGGCTCGTAATGAGGGCTGCTCCTTACGTACTGGCCGTCCAGCTGTCGTGGTTGTAGGTTCCCTCCTGCCTGGCAGAACGGTCCGTGCATCGTGTACACGAGTTACCTCCAGACTGTATAGATGTATCAGACGGAAAGAATGGACGATGCACCTGTATCGGAAGGTCATGCTTTTCCATACGTTGAAATTAATAACTTCATTCTAGAGCATAATGCCCCGAGAAGTAAACTGCAAATATTCGAAATTTAAGTATTTTATTCTTTCATAAACCAGACGTTAAATCCGATTAATGTTAGTATCTGCATCGATTTTTTTTTATTCCTAGCCGCAGCTAGGACCCGTGCAGAGGGGTACACCCTCTATTGGGAAAGGGATATAGGGGAAAGTGAGGATTTTTGTAATTGGATGGTGGTCAGAGAGATTGTATTTCATCATTCTTTATTCTCATAATTCATTTAATCTGCGTATTATGAGTTTGCCTCATAATCATCTTATTGGTGGGTTGAAGGATACGATGATGGTAGTGAGGTGCGCTTTGACGTCACAACACGTGGAGTTAATTAGTGAGACGAATGCTGGTTATCTTCTGTTCAGAGGTTACTCTGAACTAATGAGGACAGTATGGACCCTGTTAGTAAGTGATTATTACTGTGCAAAGTATGAGGGTGCTATGAAAGGAGGAGTGTCGGGACTATAGTAAGAGCGGAGGAAATCTTGGTCAGGGTGATCTGGTGGTATGGTATGGCGGTAGAGGGAGAAGAGTAGGGAGAGCGGAGTTGATAGTAACGTAGTTTGATGTTCGGGTGTAGTGGTGGCATGCATGGTATCGAGAAGTAGAGGATGATGAACTTCGAGGCGTCTTTGGATGAATTTGTTGCGAAGCTGTTCAAGATGGTAGAGTATATGCGGGAATGGTGTACGGTCGTAGAGTTCAGCTGTGGGGCTGGGTAGTCTGATACGGTGTGATGTACGCAGGGCATGTCTTTCGAGTATTTGTAGTTTGTGGTAAAAGAACCAGGCAGCTGAGATCCAAGCGGTGAAGCCATAGGTGAGGACAGGTCGAAGAAAAACTTTGTATGTGTTAAGAACTGTTTCTGGCTGTAAGCCCCATGTGGTACCTGTTAAGCGTTTCAGGAGGTTTAACCTGTTGTAAGCTTTGGATGCGATAGTGCTGAGATGTGGACGCCTGCATCGATAATCTAACTTCTTATCTTATAAACTATTCTACAATAACTGATTGCGCACATTTGGCTTTTAGATATGAGTAGTAACATAAATGCATTAAGAAATCTTTAAATTATCACATATGCTAATAATATTAATCGCGTTGCCTTTTGTGTTTGCTTTAAAACAGATATCCCATGCACAATAATTTTAGTTTTAGCTTTTGGTTATAAACAAAACTGTGCTGTCATCTCGCGAGCTACTTGTAATACACCGCAACAACTTGCAACACATTTAACATTTCGCAACTCACTTAACCTTCTCCTGCTAGACTGTGTCTCCTGCTGTACTTGCATGCAAACGTTCCCAACATTGATACAAGCAGTGTACATCATTATAGTGTTACTGCAGGCGGCTCCTGCTATTACGTAGGAAAGTACCGTCTGTAATGTATATACTGACTTCTCCTTCTTTCATGCTTGGCAGGAGGTTCCATCCTGCTTGCCTGTGTTCCTATATGACGTCACTTTATTCATTTTACATGTCGGCAGGATATTCCGTGCTGCCAAAAATTGTGACATGGAGAAACAACAGGAAGACGTAGGAAACATACGTAATAAAGACTTTTTCCACTTGGCATTACTTGTAATGCACTCACCACTAATCGCCAATTTCATTGAACGTGGGTTACTTACGTATTACGTATGTTCCGTACGTATTAACGTACGCAACATACGTAATATTGCAAATGTTACATTTACATTATTGGGAATGTAAGCGTTTTTCTCAGTGTATAAATGCACAAAAAAAAACACCTTATGTACCATGGGGAGTTTACTTTCACAAAAAAGTTTAAGAAAATTAAAATAAAAATAACAAAATTCCACATAGCTTCCAGAAACAAATAGTGCAACAAAGATTCTCCACCGACATTTAGTCCAATCGTGGCTAAGAGAAATAGAAAAAATGGAGAAGAATAAGGCGACCTGAAAGGACCTGCCGCTTAGACGAAACGCTAAAAATGTTGACAAAAAATATAGCATCTAAACTTAGCAAAAAATGACAAATAGAATGTAACCAAATGGATTTTTGAAAACATTTTGGTTAAGGGCATTTCCGATAGCTCTGCGCACGATAAACACAAGAAAATGAAATCCTCGTTTTATGATATTTTCTACAAAAAAATGCTGGCTGGGACGAAAGAAAGAAAGCAAAAACAGACACTGATTCAATTCGCAAAGAAACGAAAGAGCCAAAGACCAAAGATAAAAAAGAAAACTTTCATCTACTAATATCGATATAATATTTGTCTTGTGTGAGAAACACGGACAAACGCCACAATGCGGAATCCAAAATATCGTTCATATTTATACGCGTAGAAGCAGTTGGGCTTAAAAAAAAGCTTATTGGGTCCAGAACTATTCATGAGGCGCGAAGTCTTTTTACCTAGAGAATCTACACAAGTAGTTTCCACTGAATATACTACACGTATCAGCCCAAATAAAAGAATGTTCCCACAAACAAGTGAAAGGAAGTAGTGATTGAATTCCAAGGATGCGATCTTCGATTACCGAATGATCAGACTATAAGAAGTAGGTTGAATCACATGTTAGTTTGGGAGCTGAAACGTGTACCGAAACCGACACTGGTCTGGTTGTCTCGATTTAAATAGAGAAATATATATATATATTTTCTAAACTTTAGTCATCTTAAAATTCTGGAAATAATAATATCATTCTTATAGATCAGTTTTGAATAATAGTGTGATAATTTTACATTATATATTGGATCATATGCTTCATCAGATCAAACAACTAATCCCTGAACTATTTATTTTGCTCCTGTTTGTTATGCAACCACGCATCTTTTTTTATTAAAATCGTTCCGTAAAGAAATCTGTTTGATATATCGACTACCCCTCCTAAATTTTGCCCCCCTTTCCCTAAGGTTTTCGACTGGCTAAGGTCCGGCTCTGAAGCTTTCATTCTTCTGTCCTTATATTTCGACTTTTCATTGTAGAAGTTAGTAAAATGAATGGTATTACGTTAACGATTGTCTCTGTCTTGTATTTTTTTTTTATTTTAGCCTGTTAAGAGAAAATAAATGTTATGTTAATTGAGCATTATCGCTACTGCATTGTACATCTAAGGAAAAACACAACTTCCATTCTGGTTTATGAATTACTAACCCATTTTTCTGGAGGTTTTAAAAGTCTACGTTTAGTTACATAGTGATACTGTTACTTCTAATATAAAACACATCTAAGAGCAAATTCTATGAATTTCCTTCCAAATGCACTCGTTACTGGGGTGCTATCTAAACCTTGTACCATCCACACATTTGGTAGCATTCTTTTACTGTTTGTTCCTTCGTAACTTCTTCCAAACATATATTATTAATTTATAAGAAATATACATATATCTTACACCAACACGTATTAAATTAATTAAATCCTTAAAAGAATTACCCAATTCACAAAATAATACAAATCTATTTATTTATTTATTTAATTGACCGGATCTCTTATGAGTTCCTTAGGTCGAAACGCATGTTATAATTGGTAACGTTTGTTTACTTTTCATTAATTATTAAATGATCCATGCTCTTATAGCCATGTTGATCAAAACATTGGTATATATATTCATTTTTCAATACAGGTATGTTTTTTCATCATATTATATCATTTTCTCGTTTGATAGGAGGTTATTCATTAATTGTCATGGCAACCATCTTCCAGCACATTCCGATCGTTCCACTTCACTAGTCACAGTCCTCAAAAGATAATTCATGTTGCATTAAACAGTTAATTTTGATGAAAAATCCAAGATTGGATACGATGTTGGATCTTCAAAAACACTAACAGTTAAAAACTCTAAATTCAACAAAATTCACAAACAAAAGAATAACGTTAATCTAATAGGCTATATATCTAAATGTAAATATATTGATCTGTAACTCTGAATCAATCTCTGACAGTCTAGTTAATGAAGTTCCCTTCAACAGTAGTTTTCTTATTACTGTTTTCACAAATGAAGTGCAAATCGTTTTAGTCAAAGTGTTCATCAACGTCTCAACGTATTTACCTGCAATGCTAAAGCATTTATTCCAAAGCTGCATCAACTTTTCAAACTTCTCTCCACAAAATTCAGGGCTCTAGTTCCTAAACACAGACCTTACTGTTTGTTTTGGACTATTTCGTTCACTTTCAACTCGCTCATCAGAAAACAACTTGAGTCATTCTCTCAGTTTTCATACAAGCATCGCATAAACCTTGTACATAATGAATTGATGACCTTAACGCAAATTTGACTGACTGACTCAACTTCGATACACCCACTCGTATTTATTAATGATATAATGTAACCTTTCTTCAACGATGCATTATTCTGTTGTATCATAATTACTCATTGTTGTGGGATACTCGAAGTGCTGCAAATGGTCATCAATCAGTACAACGTAGTGGTCACCTGCCACTGACATGTCTTATACTCATACCACGTGAACAAATCCTACATTTATATGGAACCACCACCAGACCGCATGATACCTAGTTGACAACTGACATCGTTAACTCCAGGGGTCTGCAGAACACCCGAACTCTTCCATCATTCCGAAACAACTGGTACCTGTGAGTCATCGAACCACGACAACTTTGGCCAGTCCTTCAGAATCCAATTACCGTGTTGCCAAACCCAGAAGAGACGCTGGTTCCCATGTTGTGATGTTAGCAGCAGAATTGTTATCATAATTAGTGTACTGATTCTGAATATCTTCATGTTCTTTGCGGTATGGCGCATATAACTCAGAATACAGTTCATTTTGTAAGTTAAATAGTCAGTTTGCCATAATATGACAATCAGCGGTAAATTCAAAGCTCTTCCTAGTCTTCCTCACTAGTATATAATATACTCATGTATTGTAGAAACCTTTCTGTTGTTTTGATATTACTAACATGATTCTTCACTTCCAGTACTTGGACTAATAACGACAGGAGGTTGTGCTCTGGGACTATATTTTGTGAAGACGGCAATAGAAAATATAATATTATCTTGTTTATTTCAATCTGTTCTCAGTGTAAATGCGACTCTTATTTTTTGTGTAATGGTTGAATTATATCCAACAAATATTGGGTAAGTAGATATTTATAAAGTAATATTGTTCGAATAGTTGAAGAATCAATAAAATATAAATTATCGTCCAATTAGAATAGCTTAGTGGTAGTTTGTGTGCTTTACAATGTCAGATCCGAAGTTCATTATTATTTAATACGACAGGTATATAAAAACACGAGAAATTCGACGATATATTCCAAACCCAACACTCCATTTTTTCTCTGAACTCCATTTCTCGTAGATATTTTAATATACATAACCACCAATATTTCGAATCAGGTCATAATAGTCAAACGCTCCATTTATTCTCTCTCTTCATACGAGAGACAAAGGAATCCATCCATGTGCTCAATAGTTGTAACTAGCACTTGGCATTGAGAAAGGAGGACTAGAATATCATTATACAAAGTGACTAATAGTCGTAAAATTTGTCTTTTAAATTTTCCCTTGAATTCCCGTCATAGTTTTGAGAAGAAATTCGAAAAGAAGGAAATTTTGGTTCAAAAAATCGATTTCCCCCCAATTTACTCTCAATAATTACCTCTACGGAGTAAACTTATTTATCCGAGGTTGATTCAATTCGAATGAACAGCTACTTTTTTTATTTTTTCAGCTGCCAGGTTCAGAAAGTAGAAATTTCTCATGTTTGTTTTGTCACTGTGACCTTAACTATATCAGTCATTACTCATTACCACAAAAATGTAATATATTGTAGAATAACATAAAGATACTTAGCGAAAAAAGTACCTTCATACCACGTACCGCTTCTAAGTTATAGCGTCTTCATCTTCGTTTGATACATAGGGTGCAAACGTCGACAGCCGGCAATTTACACTAGCGTAATGATGGTCAATTCTTTTCTACATAGTTCACAAACACAGGATGTCCACAAATCACCTCCGTAATTATAAGCAAATATTGAGTGACTATCTATGGTCGTATACATATGAAATGAAATCATTGTTATTAGAAAGAAAAATTCACAAAACATTAAAGATCCTGTTAAATCACGTCATACAGTAGGATATATTACTTCTTTTACTAAATACTGAAGTTGTAACAGTAGATTTTGACAGATTGCCTTGTCCCCAGTGTCAGCCCACGAAATCATTGTATAAACTTACAATTTTGGAATCTTTAATATGTGAATATTACGCGTAGTTGCTATACAATCTAAATTAGCGTTCAGTCAATTTTGTTTTTGAAGATTTTGCCACATACAAAGCTTTAAGATATCCTATTCTGTAACATTCAAGAATTCTGAATTAAATATTTATTTTGAACATCATGACCATAAGAATATACGTGTGTGTTATGAAACAGACATTTCACATGGCGTATGAACATTTATTTAAAAAATGCGCGAGAACTATTTACAAGTAAAAGGATAACAAATAAAAGATAATATGATATCAAATAAATGGATAAATAATTTAAGTGTTTTAAATGTAATTAGCATTTTTTAATATGTTTGGAAATACAAATATGTAAAATTGAAACTAATTATATTGGTGGAAGTCACACCACGCCCCTTACCAGAGGGGTATAAAAGAAGCTGCATTATGATATAAGATCGCTTATTCTTGGGTTTCGGCCCAAACAGTTACTAGGCTCATAGAGCAGTTGTAACTGTAATAAAAGGTTCATTGATATCCTATTGTTTTATTTCCTTGTACCTTTTGCACTGGGTTAGTTAAACTAGGTCCCGACAGTATTGATTCGTAAGCTCGGACGACTGCCTTTTTGCATGCTAGATAGGATAGGGACACCTTAAATCATATATTTGGCTTTCAGGTGTATATACCAAATCCCACGCCTTACCCGGAGCATTAGTGGTAATCTCTAAACTATATACAGTCATCTAAGAATTCTCGGGATTGTTAAAAGGCGTTGGTTATCAATAATGCTTTCTTGCCTTCCAGGCCTACTGCTGTTTCTTTCTCAGTGACACTTGGAAGATTCGGAGCGATTATAGGAAACATTGCGTTTGGTTTCCTGGTCGACATGTATTGTGGTATTCAGTTGTTCATAACAGGAGCTATATTACTTGGTAAGAAAATTCGACTTTCGGAACTAATACGAAAATAACATAACCTAATAATTCTTTATATTGTTACATATTTTATAAACTCGTCGAAATATTAACTCGTTTACTTTATACTCTTATATGTAATTTTGTCTCCTCGATATGGAAAAGTAATTTAAATATCAAGTTAATATTCGCGGGCAAATCACAAACATGAATATTCCTTTTTCCTCAGTCGTAATCTATTATTTTGTTGATTCTAATGTTTTAAACAAATATTGTCTTGAAAATTGTATCGGAGAATTAACCATATTTATGTGTACCTGGACGATATATTAAATATAGCATATATCTGCTTGAAGTTGGAACAGTCTTGTTGCAATGTAGATACATCAATGTACATTTCACTAAGACTATGAGAAGCTTTGGATAATTGTATGTTGCAATTCTATGTGTAAGTTTGACAATTAAATATTATTATTATTCCAACAACACTGGCCTCTAAATAACAATTTTTTTTATCTATTTTCCAGTATGCAGTGTCTTGTGTTTTGCGGTGCCAAATACTGGTGGATCCTTGTTTGCACGATAGAAAATAAATCGGCCTGAGCCAAGGATGACAAAAACCCATATATTAATTCGAATACAAAAATAGAACTAACTTTGATATCTAAGGACTGAAGCAGGATATATATCTCTTGCAAATGTGATGTAAAGTTTTCTCAAAACTAATGAAGATCATTGTTATCTAAGTAATGGTCACCTTTTCCAGTTGTGATTAATTGTACGTACGTAAACTATCAATAGCAACTATAGGTGTAGGTGTCTCACTGTGTGACATTGACCTTGAATAATCATGACACGAGGGAACATTTGAAAGCATTCGGCAGATATTACATTGCCAAACATGTGAAGAAATCAAATGACTTGGGTATATATAACTAAATGTCTTAAATAGATAAAGAATTGGCATGAAGGCTGATATTGAGTGAGCAATATATATATATATGGTGTATGTAAGATTCATAATGGTGTAAGTAAGTCGTTTGTAGTTAAAGACAAAGGAATATTTAACTAACCATCGCTTCTGAAAGATACGTAGTTCTGAAAGGAAATGATATTAACAGATTGTTTACTTCATACTTTATCGAATTCAAAAGGAAAATTAAGAGATAAATGGGTCTAATCACAAGATACTTGACATTTTCTCCATTACTCCAATGTTGAAGCAGATCTGACTTACACTACTATGATTCTCAACCCTCCATATGCATACAATCTTATTCCCGTTCTTTAGAAAACTACTATGGTATCGAAGAAGCGAGAAAATCTTTGCGTTTTTTTATGTTACCAGGGCTGCATACAGAGATATCTTTCAGAGGATTTTTCTGAATCTTATATAATAAACAAATCACAGTCATATTCGATCCACAACTGGATGAGGCCTCTTCCCGGAAGGGGAGTTGGTTTTGAGAGGAGAGCCGAAGCTCTCACTGTGATCGCCACTATCTTTTATTCATAGCAGCTCCCCAATGGCCCAATTGCATTACGATGCTGGGTGAGCACCGTTCCAGACCCACACGCCTTGGGGAAAATCCTTGGCAGCGCCGGGAATCGAACTCGGAAACCCTCAATTCGTAGTCAGCGGCGGCGCTAATAACTAGACCAGGGGGCGGTCATATATATATATATATATAGTTCCTTCATTCACTGTTTTTTTTATTGTCTTCAATAAATAAAATTGAAATTTTATTGCGTTCAGAGTCCAATACATTGGCTATTGCCATATAGTATAAAACATATATTTTTTTATTACATAAATAGACATAATATATTCTCTTTATTATCGGAATATGAATTACTTATTTTCATTATATGAGACTTTGTGTAAAAGAAAACAAATAAAATATTTAAAAACATACCTTTCGAGAAAGTTTCCTTGAACCTTACTCTCCCCATTTCTAGAACCATACTTCACATCAGTACCAAAGGGTACTTTTTCATCAGTCGAAATGACACTAAACACAGGGCGAAAATTTGCAAGAATTTAATCTTTTTTAACGATCATAGGTTAAGTTGATCTTCGAATCTAGACTACAAGCCAATGAATTTGTTGCTAACAGCACTATTGACAATAATTTGTAACCGATAGTAAAAACTAGAATCTAATCCATATAGTTCAACAGTTACATTTGGCAGCAAGTGTCTCAACTTAGAAAGTCTTATTGAAGCTGTCCATTCACACGCAGTCGCTTGAACCATAAAAAACTGACAAGCAGCTGCTGGGAAATTGCCACTTTGGTATAGCTGTTACACCATCGAATAGCTAATCAGATTACCTGAATTCGAATCTTGGCGATTTTTAAATAAAAATATTTTTCTCTTCTTCTATATAAGTTTCCCTACGCATTCGGAAATTATTCGAAAGGTTAAAGACCATTGGTTAGGTAAGGTCAGGAAAGTCAGGTTAGGTGTTTTATATTATTATTACACGCGCCACTAAGTCATGTTACTCAAGTTTTTTTAAAAAAAGGGGGGCTTTCTATGTTGAGACGCTAATCATTTGGCACACTTCTGGACGTGCAAGTGATGCAACATAAGCAGATTGTGGCATACTTAACCTCCGTGGACAGGTGAAACTACCGTCAGGGCACACGTTCTACTTCAAAGGAACAGAAAATGGCAAAACCGACAGGTGTTGGCTTTATAATTAATAAAGACCGGAAGTCACGGATCACAGAAATTGAAGGAATTTCAGATAGAATCGCAAGAGTAGTAATAAAGATAAACGAAAGATACAGTATGGAAAATATACAAGTGTATGCACCAACAACGTCACATCCGGAGGAGTAAATCGAAGACCTATACGAGGAGATACAGAAGATTTTGGATAGTAGCAAATCGCATTACAAAACTGTAATGGGAGACTTCAATGCGAAAGTAGGAACTAAGCAGAGCAGTGACACGAAAGTGAGAAAGATTGGATTTGGCAAAAGCAACAAGAGAGGAGAGAAGTTAGTGGAATTCTCAGAAGCCAAAAGACTGTTAATTTCCAATACATTTTTCAAGAAACCGCCTCAGAGGAAGTGGACATGGAAAGTCCCATTTGGGACTAAAAACAAAAAACCAAGTTTTATCGAATAACAAGGAAATTCTGCACGACATGTCTGTTCTGAATAGTTTCAAAATTTGAAGTGATCATAGGATGGTGAGATATAAGCTGAAACTAAACACTAGACTTGAGAGAAGAAAGCTTATCAGAGAAAAATCGCCAGTTTTAGATCTGGAAAATCTGGGGAAAAACAGAGAGACATTCGAGATGGAACTAAGCAATAGATTCTGCGCCTTGGAAGAGTTGGAAGATAAAGAAGATGCCAATAGCAGAAATAAAATTCTGACCGAGATAATAATAGAAGCAGCCAAGGAAATAGCAGACATCAAAAAGAGAAAGGAGCAAAATCTCAGAAAAAAATGGCAACCGGGAGAGGAAGGGAGCGTGACTCAGCTGGACAGATAACGATAAAAGCAAATCAACAATCAGACCCTTTTAACTGTTTACGAAGATTTTTAACGAAAGAAAGATTGTTAAAGAAAATGACAAATAAAATAGGCAAAGTAAATATCAAGTAATAAATGGATAAAACAATAAGATAAAATCGTCCCGCCAAATAACAATCAAAAGATGTTCTGTATGGCTCGGCTTCTTTGATATGTGGACAAATAAACTCTTTGATGAAAGCCGAAGACATCTCGTAAAATATGTGTTTTTATGTGAAATAAAATTTATAATTTATACTTGCCAACTCTCGATCAGGTTAATAAACTTTGTTTTGGGTTTCTATGGGTTTGGAAAAAATATGTTTTTACATACAAATCCGGGCTCTAGTTATAATTAACAGTTACTTACAGCTCTTGTATTTCCTTCATCCTTCGTTCTCTTGAGGGGGCATTTTATTTTTTATTCATTTATTATACTTCAAGAAGCATCGATTAATATTCTGCCGCCATCTTGTTTCCGTGAACGAATGCCGCCATCTTGAAACAACTGTCTCCCTTCTTACCTGACGTCCAAAACGAAAACATTAGTCTCTCACAAGCTACCTACCGCCATAAGCGTTAACGAACAGTCAGAAATACAAATTAAAGTGTCGTTAACGACTGAAGTTCGACGCTCGCACTCTGTCTCAGGTAACGACGAGTCAGGAATCGGCCCCCTATTCCGTCTCCATCCGTCGCGTGGGTTCCATACCCTACCTTCCGCCACACTTAACAGAACTCACCAAGATCTTGCGACCAGAGGGTGGAGATCAGAGTTAGAAGTGAGGCTGGAGGCTTCATTTCCTGAGATATCTGCTATAAGTGACACGTCACTTTCTTTGAGTTCCACAACTGACATTCAGAACTCGTAATTTGAATATAAGAATTTCCGGGTTCCTAAAAAAATATTCTGGTTTTCACAAATTTATATTAGACTATTTTATAAATTATCTGCAAATACCAAATGTACAAGCAAGAATAGACTTAACCCTTTAAGTCACCTTGTCCTATATACAGTACAGTGAATTAAAACCTTGGTAATTCTTTTCAAGTTCTGTTTTAAATGCTGTCAGTCACGCTTCTTAATTCTGATAATTCTTTTCTTAGTGTGACACCCTTGCGACAACAATTGTATAGAAGAGTAATTGTTGTGACGAATACTTTGAAAAAGTGGTCTGCCGAAAACGCGTGTGGAGCTTTAAAATTCAAGAGAATTCCAGCATATTTTTTTCTGTGTAAATTAGACACAAGACATAACAAAGAAGCATTTAGTATAATCTTCACACTGCACTTTTGCGTTGTAGGTGTTTCAAAGAATTGTGCTAAATATAGGACAGCGTTACTGTAACTTGCCTGATTTTGGGTAAAACGCGAAAAAATATGCATGTGAACAAACCATTGTGTAACATGTTTGCTGAGTTTGTGTTACTTGTTTGAAGGATTTATCTTTAGTTTAGAAATGGTTTAATGTATAAATCAGGCCCACATAAGATTATCTGGTAAGATGTATTCAAGAAACTCATATTATCACCTCAATTCTGTTCACACACTACTTTTAGAGGATTATATCCCCTATTACGAGGGTCATTCAATAAGTAAAGATACAAATGGCGGTAGTGTCAACATGGTTTATAACTTGAACCATACCATATAATTATCTTTTCGACATCACCCCCTGCTAAGTAATGCACTTGTCCCATTGCTTTATGGGTCTTTTTACGCCGACAGTAAGGAATTATTTGCCCTGATGTTGGAGTCAATTTTGCACATTTGTCTTCAGTTTCTCGTTGCTTCGCAACTGGAAGCTACGTAATGACATCGAGAATGAGTACTTGAAACAGAGACCAACCAGCTATTGCGGATATTCTTAGAACTAGATTCATTTGTCACTACTTATTGAATGATCCTCACACTAAATGTGAGAAGAAGCGGGTAATGGTAGTCAGGTCACAACGTCCTATATAGGACGGTTCGAGTTTCGCGACCTAGTAGTCACATTTCTAAATTTCATGTGTTTTACGTTTAAATGACTCAAAATACGTTATTTTTTTTACACATTTATAAAAAAAAATCTCCTAAAACAAAAATTCGTGACCTAAAGGGTTAAGTCTCAACTTAGTACTTCTTAAGAACAAAATGCCACTATTACTGTGTAGAAGATTTCTTAAATGATCTCTAGTATTTGTATTTATTTTGTCATGACGCATGTTTTACTACAGGAGAATTAGATCTGTACAGAGGCTAAATAAATAGATGCGATAAGTTGTGAATGACCAGAAATGAACATCTGCTCATCCTGGCAGCCCTGAGAAACGGATGAGTTTGTTTATATTCACAGCTGAAAGCAGACGATCGGCGACTTGAGGAGGAGTTTTACCTAGGTTAGATGTATTTATGTTTGTATTCTATTCTGTTCGAGAAATAAGCATGTTTTGGCAATCAAGTTTGGTGTTTCCTTTTAATTACTGTTTCTTGAGTTAATATTCTACATTCTGTTATTAGCAGTGTTTTAAACTTCGGTGTATGATCGCCCTGCACACATGCTTTGTGTCATTGCCCCGATGTGTTATATTTTTAAGTCGCTCAAGAAAGTATTTCAGTTAATTACTATAAATTTCGAAATGCATTTTTTCAATTTTTCACTGCCTGCCATGCCCGGAAGTAATGCATTCACAATGATTACCTTGAATATTTTTGGGCTTTAATTCAGTATAGTGTGACCATACCAATGGTTGACCAAATAAGAGAAATTACAAATTTGAGCAAGAACTGGTGTTTATATAATGATGAGAATGAAACAGCAAAGCCCGGGACAGTGCAGAATAAGTCAAGGAAAAAGCAGCTCGCATTTGTTTCAATTGACACGAAAATAGACAAACATATTGCTGAAGGTGTAGTTGCACTAGTAGTTGACAAGTTATGGAATACAATTGCTTTAGTGTATGTCATTCATTCTATTAGTGTAGATTGTTCCTTGCACAATGTGGGAATAAAATATTATTTCACTGCACCTTCTACGGATATGTTGTATTGTAACTCACTCTTATTATGGGCTCCGCTCTCTTCCAGACACACAGTTTATGTAGTTTTGGGGAGGGATAATGCATGTTCTGATTGCATAGCGTTTGGCGATTACACTGTTAAACCTTATGGAAGTATTAAACGTACTTTGTTTACAACTGTATCTAATATAAAGTCAATAATGAATGTTTGTTTCTCTCTTTGGTCAACCACTGGCACATGGTCCATTACTGGTAGGGGCTACGATCACCTTACATAACGCAGTCTAGCCTCTCGTCTTAGGTGCTTATTCAGAGGCCCTGGTACCTGTATAACGTCTTTTAACTCATGACTTATAAAATTTAACCTAACTTTCCCTAGGCCACCAAAGCAAATACTTAAAGGAAACATAGTCCATAAACTTTTACTCGGAAAGCACGCTCGCAATACTTTTATACTGCATTTTGCAGATCTTTTATGTGAGGAATACTATAAAGTATTCTGAACCAAGAAATCTACACCTTATAGTGTACGGGTACATTCATAGTAAAAGGTTCTTAGAGAGGGCGGATAAACTTTAGATTCCACCAACTTTATGCCGACTATCCTATTGTACTTCTGATTTCCTCACAATGACTTCACGCACATACACGAAGTAATTACGAGAGAGCGAAGACGGGTCAGGTTAGATTTTTATAGTTACATCAGTTTTCTGTTCATAACACTGGCATATTTGTCGTGCGACGGAGGGATACTAATGGATGAATCTACACTACACTATTTCTTACTTCTAATCATGACTCCATTTGCAGTTTATCCGCCTTGCGCGCTGCGGGAGTCCTAGAGCCACTGTAGTTGGCACGCCTTATTTCCGTGATAATATAGTACCATGTATTTCACTAACCCATTACATTACACTTCCATGATTCAATATATGTTGGTTTTCACTTTCTGAATACAAGTAAAAAATTTCCGAATATTACATTTCTGCTATACTTTTTACTCGTTTGGCTGAACACTTCTAAAGTTAACCCGAGAATGCTTCTCGTAAATGAGGGGTCTCTAATTTTGACTGGCCCGAAACAATCCAAAATTAGTAACTGTATTCTGCATTGACTCAAAGAAGATAATTTAAAACGCAAAATATAATGGAATAAAGGCGAGATGTAATCTCTAAAACTACTTCGTAATTTCGTTTACTATAATAATAAATAAAATAACCACTGGCATTACAGACCAAAAGGTCGTGAGCCTGCCCCAACGCCATCTGTCCACGGTTGGTGGAACTGCGTCCACCTGAGTGACGGCCGTGGGGTCAGCACTGCACGTCACTTTGACCACGAACAGGCGTATCAGGGGCTTTCTAGACCAAGTGGTCGTCGTCTTTATTCACGTGACTCCCCAGTTTTCCTCACGACGCTGTATGGACGCCGAAAAAGTGGGGTGCTCCAGCCGAGAATTGAACCCGGGACCACGTGGACATAAGTCCAACGCTCTAACCACTAGACTGTGAAGCCCCCCCCCCTTTATTTCGTTTACTAAAACAGTAAATTTCGTCAGTATGTAATTTGGTACTATTTTGGTTGTATACAACTGAGAAATTATCAGTTGAGCTAACGTTGGGCCACATATTGAAGTTACCATATAATTTGCCTTAAGTTGAACTTCGGTTTTAGGGCCAATGTTATGGCTAGTGCTATGGCCAACGGCCAAATAGTACTTGGTCCGAACCATACTGGAAAACGTTAATCTAACATTAAAACACACAATCAGAATTTCGTTGGCCCAATAAAAAATTGTTGCCTGGGATAGCACTATTTTGTGTTATATTTATTGTTACTAATACAATTTGCGATATAATTACTATTTGAAAATGTCTGTATTACTTTTGAGCTGATGCTTTATAATGCGGCCCTCACCCTCCTCCTGCTTAGCCCGTTGGCCCGGTGCCAAACAAGGTTGGAGACCCGTGAAGTATTTTCTAAGAACGGGTTAATTTATTGGTTGATTGTAATTTTGTTTCCTACACAGAAGCCCTCCAAAAATGAGTTTGCCTCTTGTAAAGAGTATAAAAGTACTTTGGTAGGGTCATGCGAGGTAAGTAGGATCCGTATTTTGTGGGGTAAGGGTGGGTGGTTAGTGCTTATATAAAAAAAAAAGTTGAGTAGATAGAATATTGATAGCTTACCAAATCTAGGAACTGTGTTTCAGCTTTAATGGGCATGTATAATGATTATTCGTTTTTTGGCAAAGGAATATTATGTGATGCAAAGTGTCGCGGTCACTTTTATCCCGAATTCGAGGTAAGTGTGAACATGGTTTGGGGAAGTGTGATCACGGCAGCACATAGCAATATTTTGCCATTAATTGCTGAGGAAATGTGACGAATTTTTATTTTCTATGTCGATTCATAACTACCGATGACAAATGGGTACTTTACTACACTTCAGAAGCGGAACAGAAGTCAAAGCCGTGGAAACATCCTAGTCCTCCACCTCCAAAGAAGACCGTATGTGTGAAGTCTGCCGGAGATATATGGCAGTTCTTTGGAGGGTGGGGGGAGGTGCATAAGGTATCCTTCTCATTTACTATCTTCCGCCAGGTAAAACCAACACTGGGTGAATACCATGCCCAGCTTTTAGGCCAACTAAAGGTAAAAATAACAGACAATGTTCACGCCCATACAAGTGTCGTTACAATGGTAAAAATCAATGCGTTAGATTATGATTTGATGCCGTATCCACCTTATTCGTCAGATTTGGCTCTATCAGACTTCCATCTCTTTTTTAAGTTGAAATAATACTTTGCCAATACCAGACGAAGAGCTTCCAAGCGTCAGTGGAGGAGTAGTAATGACATAAAGGGTTTAAAACATCGTTTAACCAAGTGTATTAGTGTAAGGCGAGACTATATAGAAAGATAAACGTTTTCCCAGAGACCCATGTCTTGTATTTCATTCCGAGAACTTTTTAAATGACCCTCGTATATATTCGTGAAATACATTCAATACCTCGCTTGAGGTTAAGTAAGAACTTTATTTGGTCATACATTTTAGGTTTTCATCAAGTTCTTGTTTTTCAGTAAATGGAGTGTCTGTTGATCTCCCTCCGCCACTACAATAACGAGCTATCAACCTCCCTTTAGTGTCAATTCTTCTGACAGGCCTACTCTCCCATCTTATTACATATGAAAGTAGTGACGTAGAACACCTTTTAACGGTTGAGTTAATTCAATGTCCCAAGTTAAACCTCTGTTAGTCGTTTTAATGTAGGCCCTTAGCCTGGCTCCTATGTGTTAGTGAATTTGTACATCAAAAGGGGAACAATGAGTGATCCAATCAAGAGAATTCTTCACTTGTAATGTGTGATTATACTTTCCCGCATTCAGGATCACACTTTCCCCAGACCTGTGAAATAGAGGGGTAAGTATGTTCAGGGATATACGTCACAAGCAACATACACTATAATGATGGATTTGTGCTCATGAGAAAGCCTTAACTTTATGCTACAAAACGAGATAATTCCCATTTCCCTCGGGATTAAACTCTATTACTTGTATAGAGCTTTTATTGGTAAAGAATATTGTTTGTGGTGCTTCCCAACTACGAACAATAGTTTCAGATTTTTATCACATCTCAGCAAATTTTTATGGTCCCTGAGCATACTTGCCCTGTTCCACACTTACCTCGTGTGACCCTACTTCTTTAGGTGATCCCCTAAGTACTGGCCCATTTTGTAGCGTTCTCCAGTACGTGTCGTGTTTTGTGTTGCACCTGCACGCAACATTAAGGATTTCACATTCGGGTTTTCATTACATTTTGTGATTACAGAAGTACTGAGAACGTTTCCAAACCTTTTCTGTTTCCTTGGAGCAGATTGTTTTTGGTTTAACGAGTCAGTTCATTGCAAAAATGCGTTATAGCGACAGATTGTTTATTAAAACAGGTGAAGTTAGTTCAAGTTGACATTCAGTTCCGAAAATGGCGACCAGTACATACTAACAGGACACCATTAAGGATATGCATTCCAAACACTTTCGTTTACTTTTAAATCGGCGTGATATGCTATGCCGCTCGAACAAATAGGGACTTAGAGCCGTTCGTAAAACCTGTATTTTGATTTCCGAGTACCTGTACAGTATAGGTATAGTATGTTTATTAAAAAAAAAATCCTTTAGTAATTCAATGAAGAAATGGCGTACGACAGTAAATTTCATAAATATGCCAGAAATTTACAGGGAGACTAGGGCTAATAATTTTTCCTCAAAATAGGAATATTATGACCAACGGTTTTTCATTCCAACGCATTCGAAATGTTGTTCTGTTTCGGTTAATTGCTGCATAGAAATTACCGAATAGACTGCACTCAAAATTTCATGTTTTTATTGATTTTCAGTCTCTCGTATCTTCTGGCATTATATTACTTGTTCCTAACTAAAGATATATCTCCGTTAGTTCACTTATTCATAGCTTTAAGGTCCGTTGATTAGGACCTTATATTTCTGCTTTGTTCGTCTGCACCGTTAAACTCGGGAACTAATAGGGTTAGGAAGGTGTCGTTGGTAGGGTCTCGGCAAGACGAGATCAAAGCCGCATAGGCCAGGTTTGTCCGTCCATCTGTTGACAAATCTCAGCTTAGGAGCTACTAGGGCTCACATTGAAAACGTCTCAGCGAGACAAGGTCAAAGCCAGGTTCGATATATCGAGGTTCCACTGTATTATCGTGCTCGCATTTCCCAATTTTCTCACCGAGTGAGAGTTTGGTACTGGAGAGGCACACAGGTTAGAGTCATGGCTGAGCCTTTCTAGGTTACCTCATTTTCACCAGGCAATGATAGTACGTAAATCACATCGCGATCGCTACTTTCCTTACCCATGCCCCCAGAAGTGTTTGTTTACATGTGACGTCCACTTCACGTTATGTGTTTCCTTCGTGACCTGTCTATTGGTGAGTCTTATCTCTCAACCATCCTACAAAGTCCAGTGGATTGGAAGAAATGTTGTGACTTAGCTGTCGACAACCGTACAAAGTCCAGTAGATTGGAGGAAATTTTGTGACCTTTCGACAACGGTACGAAGTCCAGTAGATTGAAGGAACTGTTGTTACTCACCTTTCGACAACCGTACAAAGTCCAGTGGATTGGAGGAAATTTGACTCACCTTTCGACAACCGTAAAAAGTCCAGTAGATTGGAGGAAATGTGACTTACCTTTCGACAACAGTACAAAGTCCAGTGAACTATACGAGATGTTGTGAATTATTATAATTCTGTTTCAAGTGCCCTGGATGAGGGTGGTCCCCCCTCCAAGATGATGACACGTAGCACTATCAAAGTGAACATAATAGAAACATGTTATGTTGAGATCTAGATCAAATAACGCGGGTCTGATATGTTTGATAGTTGTCAGGAACTATATTTATTTCATACGGCATATAATAATACTGTGGTAAACTTTATTTTGGCTTCGACGCTTCTCGATCGTGAGTGCAGTGCTTGTTAAAATCCACAAACATCCATGCCCCAGGCTGTATTCGAACGCGCGCCCTTGAAGACACTGCTTAACGCCTCAAACCATACGACTACACCGGTCGGCGTGATAGTAGTTTTCGTTATGAGATAAATTCAATCTGCATGAAATATCGCTGAGCGGATATTATTATAAAGTTTACAGATTCAACAGTACGTCAGTCCTGTTTTAAGCATTCTCCCCTGCGTGCTACGATAAGATAAAATTAATTGTACGGACGGTGACAAAACTATGGTTACCCGCTCTTTGTGTTACATTTTGTTTAATTAGATATTTTTTTTATCCACTCACTGTATCTTAAATTTAGATATTTTTATTATTTCATTGTTTTTAAACCAATATCCTGGTTTTTGCATGTGCTATGGTGATTTCTTCCTATAAATATTTCTGTTAATCCCGAAAGAGTGATCATCAAATAACACTCAAATTTATTTCTACGTACTGCATCACCAAGAATGATTTCTACGTACGAAAAAGTCGCATTACTTCCTTCTTTTCAAGAGGATGATTACAGTACTAGTAGACCAGGTGTTTGGTTTCAAATCTTCAATATTACATGTCTGTATAAAGTTTTGCTGTCTCAGCTTTGTGATAAAAGAAAGGTAAAGGTATTCCCTGTGCGATGCGCAGTCGCCGTGAACGGCGCATGAGGGATGTGGAGGTAGCGTTCCACATATTCTCGGCCGCCTGTATCTCTCAAGGTGCTCAGGAATACCAAGGACACCCTGAATACGTAATTTTATAGGAGACCAAGCGCACCTCAGCGCCATGCATGCAAGCAATGATGGAAAAGTCACTAGCGTCCTGACGGGGATTTGAATCTGGGCCACCCGATTTGTAGTCAGACGCGCTACCGCCTGACCCCGGTGACTTTGTGGTATGTGACACATTTTTCTATTGACATCAATGCACCCATGTCCATTTCTGTACAAATATACTTGCACGGCGGGGATTCACTGCTTGCATAGATAACTATCTACATGATTTTAATTCCTCTTTGTCTTATTCTTTTTCTATAGTGGCTCCTTCTCCGTATGTCCTTTTAGTATAACGAAAATACTATCAATTTATAATATAATACTCCATGAGACTGGAAAATATTTAACAAATGTGTCCGCAGGACGCAGATTGATTAATTATACGAGTTAATAATTTTTTAAAAAAAAGTCAGAGAATTGTACTTTTATCTGTAAATTATCAGTTAAAATTATTTGAAGGAAATACCAGACACACAAATTAACAGGACAAGTTAATATTAAAAAAGAACATTCAAGGCGAAATTTCTAAACTGATAATTTTGACAATGAGCCACCAAGCAGTCGTAGCTCAGTTGGTAGAGCGTTGACTTGGCAATTGGAAAGTCCTGGGAACGATCCCTGCAACAGTTTATATCCTAACTGAGGTTTTCCTCAGTCATACCAGGAAAATGGGATTTTACCGTACTAACTAGGCCCTAGCCAACATCCTCTTATCTCGACCTGAGCCTGAGATGCCTGAAGGCCATAAAATTAATTCAATTGACAATGAGCTGTAGTGGCGCACACCTCTTCTGTAAAGGGTCGAATCAAAGTCAGACGAGAACGAAGAAATTTACGTACAGCAATGATTAGGTGCAAGAATAAAATAACTTACATACGCAAAGGTATTGACCAAAGGGGGGAATTTCACTCTATCTTACTCACACTTGCCGTCGGGCTACAGATGGCAAGAGTGCCAAGCTTTGTTATTGACCACGGTACACTCAGGCTCATAGAAAATGACCGTAATTTGTTCAGTTTGGAAGGATCGATTGTACAACGTCCATTGCATCAAGTATACCTTGAACTGTGGTTTCCACTTTTTTTCTTACTAGGAAATTAACATGCAGATATTTCATTCAGTTGTGTGAGAAGATTTTGGAGGAACGGAGACTAATCGAACGAGCTACGCGCTAGCACCGATCAAATTGGTTCTGGCGGTCTTGAGCTAGTTTAGTCGAGACCTTTCGAATGACGCCTCAGACATCTGTACACCTTGTAGTTCCTTAGATTTAATTTCTGGGCACGGACGGACACTATGAGCGGGAATAAAAGGGCCATTTAGTTATAGCGTCGCTATCAAGGGACCTAAAAAACTGACCACAGCAAAGGAGCTCAGTAGGCAACTGGGCTTTAGCTGCTGGTGACGCGCACCGTGTGAGCTAAGGTGTTAATCACATCGCATCATAATGCATTAGCGCGATATTAAGAAATATTTCCGCTGTGATGTAACGCCATGCAACTAGAAGGAAAACTGTATACAGTTACTGTAACTACATGGGAATAACGACAAATGAGTAATTTAAGTTCGGTCAAGAGACGAGACGTATTTGTTCATTTCTGAACAAAGAAATCTATTTGTTCATTGTGTAATAAATAGCCCATTAAAAACATTAAAAGAAAAATATCACAGCAAAATACCTGAAACACAGTGTAATACAAAACCCAGCGCTCATGATTCAGGCGATAATGTGGCAGATTTTGTAGAGGTATGCGGGTTCGAACCCCGCGGACGACTACCGTTACTGAGGTTTACCTTAAGTAAAGCCCTGGATGATACTTTCCATATCCTCTACCTTGCCCATTCCCGACCTGAGCCAAAGATGCTAAAAGGCCATAAATATAAATTCAAGTTCGGTATGTAATAGAAAATATTAATTAACGAATTTATAATCAATTATATATTTTATTATAATTGTACTTATTTCTTTCCAGGTGTTAGTTATATTGCTGATAATGATGATGGTATGACAACATGGCTGCGGAACTTTCTGGATTTATTGTTGACCCAGATGACGGGGATGCAACACTTCACAAAATAGCTTACGATGGAGATTGGGAACAATTGCAACGCTTACTCGAAATTTTAAATAACCCAAATCTTATCAACAGTCGCCTCAGACCATTTGGTGCAACACCCCTTCGGTTGGCTGCTACTGGTAGGTTATTTTTTTTTTCTTGTGTTTTGTGATTTATCTCATTGAAGTACGTTTTCATTTGCATGTAACCGCACTTTTTCATATCCATGGAAGATTCAATGGAAAGTTATTTTTAGTAAGTTGTAAATCATTTTGATTTCATGAATTTCGATTACATTCACGTTTTTCACAGTAAGAAATTCAGTGATTGCGGTAATTCTCAGTAAGATATTTATTGACTATGGAAATTCACAGTAAGAAATTCAGTCACTACTGAAATTCACAGTAAGAAATTCAGTCACTGCGGAAATTCTCGGTAAGATATTCAGTCACTGTGGAAATTCACAGTAAGAAATTCAGTCTCTGCAGGAATCCACAGTAAGAAGTTCAGTTTTGTTTGAAGCGCTTACATTCGGACCCCTAATCTGACGGTTTCCCTTTGAGTTCGTACACGCATTGTTCTGTACACTGTTCAAGAGCTTAGTAAAGTGACACAGACTTTATCAATGTGTAATAAAATAAAACTCTTAACAGTATTCATACGTCGCTGGGGATGTTGAATTTGTGCTAGCCCTCCACATGTGATTGTGCTGCTCGTATATTCCACTTAATTTTCATAAGACTTTGTTTCTTGTTCGCCACGCTATATCTCAGTTATAAAATGATATGATATTGGATCCAGTTCTCTGAATTTCCTCATGTGGTATTAAAGTATATGCGGCCAAACAAGTGTGGGTAAGTATCTGGGTTCGAACCGCATGGCCGACCATCCTGACTGAGGTTTTCTAGGGTTTCCCCTTCAATTTCACCAGACGAATGCTGAGATGGTACTTTAAGTAAGGTCCTGGCCGATACCTTCCCCATCCTCTATCTAAACCATCCCGCCATGAACCAAAGATATCAAAAGACCTTAAATAACTTCATATTCAAGTGTGGGTAGAATAAAAAGCGGGAACACATTAACCACAATACGATCCCATGTTGACATTCACATCTTGAATTTGAATTTATTTAAGGCCTTTAGGCAACTATGGCTCATGCCGTGTGGGTGATGATGAATTGTTGGAATGAAGAAAGTAGAAAATGCTTAGATACCACACATTGCTTTTTTTGGCAATTCTCAATTGCCTGGAAGTTTATTGGACTGTACGAGATATCATCACCTTAGAAACAGAAGGTACTGTGTCCTCTTCAGCTACTTTAAAGAAGAAACATTTTTTTAAGTTTAAAGTTCCATTTAAAATCAGTTTTAAATCATATCATTTCTAGCCACTGGAGGCCATTTTGTGACGTAGTACTTTTTGAGTTGATGCGCTTCAATACAAGGTCTTTGACTGCAGTGTTAACTCCATTTTGCCAAAAATTGGACATAGCTGACGATATCTTCTGATTTGAACATTATGGTGTGTGCAAAGTTGCTTTTATAATTTTATACAGCAATTCATTTTTTGTACAGGAAGTGATACCCTGTAATAAATAGTGTATTGTCACTATGTAAGTTTGCTGATGCATGTTTATGATTATCATCCTCTTACAGCTGGAAATGAAAAATGTGTTGAGCTGCTGTTGATGCATGGAGCGCTGGTCGATTTGCCGGACATAAAAGCTCAAACCCCATTATTTGTTGCTATCAAGAACTTTCATTTAGGCTGTGCCCAGCTGCTATTAGCTGCAGGAGCTGATCCCAACGGAAATCTAAGCAATAGATCTAGTCCACTGTATTTGACTTGCCAGAGTGGTTTTACGGAAGGTGTACGGGTAAGATCATTTAGTATTTGTTTTTTCCTGACTGTCAACTAGATTTAGTAGAACTTCTAGTGAGGGAGTTTTCCAAACTTTTAACTAGATTGTATTAAGTTTTAGTAGGCATAATTTGCGTATCTTTCTTGGGTTTAATCAACTTTGAAATTTTGTAACCTCAGTTGCACTCAGATTGGTTACTATAAAGTCAAGATCTCCAACAAAAGATGGCATTACTATCTCCGTATATGCCTAATGTATTTTTATCGTTGCATGAAATTTCCTTGTTGCTCCTACAAATTTAAGCCTAAAGAGTTCAAACTTTTAGGGAAGACAGTTCATAACCAATTCAAGAGTTCTATCCATGCTGATTTTTTATTTTCTTTTTTTCTTCATTATTGATATAGATTTGGATATCCATAACAACAATGAAACGATTTCAACAATTAACAAGAAAGAAAAAAAATCAGCACGAATAGAACTCTTGAATTGGTTATGAACTGTCTTCCCTGAAAGTTTGAACTCTCTAGGCTTGAATTTGTAGGAGCCGTATTGAAATTTCATTCAAGGATAAAAATACATTAGACATATACGGAGATAGTGCTTCCGTCTTTTATTGGAGATCTTGGCTTTACAATAACCTTAAAAGTTGAGAAAACAGGTTAATGTCCTCCTTTCTCAAGTTTTATTCAATGTCGAAAAGGCGGATATTCACCTGTTTCCTCAACGGTGTATATATGACGTATAGTATAGTTTCTGAATGTTAGTTCCTGAAGCTATAATTTATCTGATTTAATGCTTATAATTTTATACAGCAAGTCCTTTTTTGTGCAGGAAGTGATACCCTGTAATAAATAGTGTATTATCACTACGGAAGATAAATATTAATGCATAGTATACATGCTTTTTCTTTAAGGATAGAGTCTTTCTGGATGAATATTTAACGTCTTAATCGTAGCGCCAGTGTGATCATATAAAGAAGAAATTTATAACTACTCTGCGATGCGTAGCATGTGTCCACCGGCCGACCGGGTAGCCATGCGGTCTAAGGCGTTAGGCCAACGACTCGAAGGTCCCGGGTTCGAGTCCTGGCAGGGGCATGGATGTCTTTTTAACTCGAACGTGACGGGCCGAAGTCAACTGTTACTAGACTGGCTCATATAAAATAAAGTTTACCAAAGTTTTTATGTGTCCACCTACAATTGTTGTATTTGTATTTGGGAAATAGAAATTACAATGGGCAAGATGTGTCCAGCGAAAAGCTTGAGAGTAACCACATTGCAAATTGGCAGAATATGTTGTAGTCATTGTATACAGGCTTAACAAGTTCAGTCTTGCAATTGGGGTTCATTCGTATTTACTTGTTAATACCGGAGCCTGTGCAAAAATTAACACTGAAGAAGATACTATATGTGCGGTTTAAGAGGATTTTGAGTGATACTCACATTTCTTTTCTCTCGAATTTATTTATTTATTTTCGAAATGGTCTTTGAGTGTAGGCCTTTTTGGGATGACACGCCGACATGCAATTTGTAAGCAGACACTGTTTTTTTTTCTACTTTTATCTTTCCTATGATTTACAGGTGAATTAAAAATATTTTCATTGGGTTTGATTTTTCAAACAATAGAAAAGGGGTCAGAATTCTTTGCGTTCATAATCGAAATATTTGTTACCGAGCAGTCCTTCCTAGCTCAGTGGTAGAGCGTTGACTTTGCATTCGGGAGGTCCGTGGTTTAATACCAGCGTTTGACCATCCTAACCAAAGTTTAAGATCATTCACAGCAGGCCAATTCCGGGAGAGTACTTACAAATTAGGCCCTGGCCGACTTCTTACCGCATCCTTTCTCCCCCCCCCCTCCTATCCCGGCCTGAGCCTTACGAGGAATACTCAGAGCCCGATTTTGATGAAAATTCGTATGTAGGTACAGAGCCTAGGTAAACCTTCACAGCCAAAATTATAGGTACTGCCGTCAACAAACAACAACAGGGGAAGATGGAAGCTACAGAGCAAGTAAATGAAATACAAAGTACGGAAAAGAAAACGCCTTTTCTTTTATAAACTGTTACAGATATTGAAAGCAAATGGCTATTAATGGATACTGGACAAGAGATGATACATGCTGGATGGTATGACGACAATGACCGCCATCTTGAAAGCGGCCATCTTGTCTATGCTTCAAATTTTTTTAATTTTAAAGGGGTCATGTGATCTGGGCTGGAATGTTTCAAGAAACCCAATGAGGAAGTCAATTTTTTGCATATAACTAATCCTGTACGACAAAATGACACGTGAAATTGGCCTGGAGAATGTGTGAGTTGAATGAAGAGAAATCATTTTTTCTTGAAAAAAGTGGAAGAAACGAAAACCAAACAGCTACATAAGAGGTACCGTTATGTTGGAAAATATGATCCTCATGGCCGCAACACGAAGTGCACTATAACGTTTTAAATGCACTAACGGAAGATGAAGTCCCAATTTTAAGAAGGCGTAATGTATGGGGAAAGTGAACTTCACCAGGTCAGTTCCACGTGTCATTTTGAGGTACAGAGTTAGAGTTAAGCAAAAATTGGCCTCGTCATTGGGTTTCTTGGAACAATCCAGCACAGATTGATATATCACATGACCTACTTATTTCAATATTTTGAAGGATACTCAAGATGGCGGTCAGTGTCGTCATACCCTCCAGCATGTATATGTTATACCCTCCTGTCCAGTATCCATTAATAGCCATTTTCTTTCAATATATGTAACAGTTTATAAAAGAAAAGACATTTTCCGTACTCTGTATTCGATTTACTAGCTCTCTATGTTCCATCTTTCTCGGGTCCCCCTGTCGTTATTTGTTGACGGCAGCACCTATATATTTGGCTGTAAAGGTTTACCTAGGTACTGTACCTACATACGAATTTTCATCAAAATCAGGCTCTGACACCTGGCGAGTGTTCCTTGTTAGATAGCTAAAGGCCGTGAAATAAATTGAAATTCAATTCGAGACATTTGTCACGCTTAAAAAGCGCACTGAAGGAATCCTATTTAATTTTACTACCTTCGATACAGAAAAACACGTAACGGAGAAAATTGTGGTTCACTTAAGGAGTTCGCAATTGTTTATATATATATAAATCACAGCCATATTCAATCCACTACTGGATGAGGCCTCTCCCCGAAGGGAGGAGTTGGTCTACTGCTCCCACGCTGACCAGACGAGTTTGGAGAGGAGAACCGAAGCTCTCACTGCGATTGCCACTGTCTTTTATTCACAGCAGCTCCCCAATTGTCCTCACGATGCTGGGTCAACACCGAAAATTTTTGATCCCCCACCGGGAATCGAACCCGAGACCGCTCGCACTGAAGTCGAGCGCGCTACCGACTAGGCTACGCAGGAGCTCATATATATATATAAAACAAAGGAAAGCCGGAAGGGCAATTTACGGTAAATTTATGATAAAAAGTAAAGAATTTACTTACAGCTTATTTGTGTACACGTACACAATACTAGTATACACATAGTTTTTCGGTGTATTACGACCGTATTCTTTCATATAGAAGAAAAGTCGAACACATGCAGATTGAGTAAAAGACTATATAATATAGAAATTTACCGAAACTCTGCTGTCTTATGTCATAAACAAGAGAATCGAAACATACGAACCATTTGAAACTCTCGTTCTTTCACTTTTGACAAATGGATTTATACAGGGGTGAGTTTCGGTCCTGGCCCGGCCAGACCAGGCCAAAAGTTTCCATACGCCTGGCTGAACAAAGCAAAATCCTATTATACCCAGTGATTATACTCATTTTCGTACATTCTCCAAGCATGGGCTAGCCCTGGATATATAATTTTATGAAATGGAAATAAAGCTTTAAACATTGAAGGAAATGTACAAAAAAAATATTTTTAGAGATCTTTACAAAATATATGTTTAGGGACCAATAAAGACCTAAAAGTTTATCGGAACGCGTTCGGGCTGAAAAAATGCCCTGTGTATAATGTACATTTATAATTATGTACAGTACACAGTTGTACACGAAATTTATGCCAGCCATGTTGCATTCGAGAAATCACTGCAATCAATACGACGACTTGCACTGATGTTTCCGCTGAGGTAAATAGAAAATTGTCCAAGTCCAAACCTTTGTTCAAAGAAAGGTTTCGGTTCTGGTTTGCAGGAATTTTGCCATGCTCCGTACGTCCCTTTAGACCCCTTCATATTTCTTCTAAAACCCCGGCAAAAACAATCTGCACAAGATAACGATGAACAAACAAACAAACAATGTTGTACCCCCCCCCCCCAAGTTTCCACACTTATACACACCGTTTCGATGTTCTGGCAAGAAGGGAAAAAAAATGACCACTTGAGTTGTACGTATTAATTCTAAGCATGATTTTGACCATTCTGGCTGAAAAGCTAACAAGCTATCTAATTAGAAAAAAAATAATAAGAAAGCTTTTTTAAAGACATACTTTTCTTCAGCAATTTGTACGAAAAAGTGCAAAATAATTTTGTTTATGCATGATTAAAAAGAAAAACCTGGGGCTATGAGGCGCGCTCTCATATACAGGCACTTCATAAATTCTTGAATTGATGCCCCCAATACTTTTCTTTTTAGTCATGCATAAAAAAAATTTCTTTGTTTTTTTTTTACTTTTTAGTACGAATTGTTGAAGAAAAGTATGTCTTTAAACAGTTTTTTTTAGTTATTTTGGTGTTTGGATATTTTTTTCTCAAGCTAATGTTTTGTTATCCAAATCCTAAAGTGTTATGAAACCAGTCAATCCCAACATCGTTACAAGCTAGTATTTATTTTAGGATAAAGAAGTCCATAAAAAATATATTAAAATATGCTTTTAAAATATATAGAAATATATGAAAGTAACAATGAAATATTGTATTGTCACCCGAGTTACGTCGCTGTGCAAAATTTCATCATTGTATGACGTCGGGAAATGAGTTAAATTCACGTTGCAAGATTTGAGCACACCACGAAACATTGTGAAGAAAAAAAAAGCCGGTAGCTCCCGATATTTCTCTTCATTCTATATCAAGCTTCTACAGGTGTTGAATAAAGATGGAACTTAAAAAAAAAAATACAATAAAACTAGCATCAGTAAAAGTGAACCAAAATCCGAGAGTTTCAATGGACTTTTATCATCATCTTTTAAATTGTAAACAAGCGTACTGATGAGGAAGATAAAAATTACATTTGTTTTCTTCCGTCACGGTTAGAATGTCGGAAATATGTGCGCGTGCAAATTTTGGCCACACAAACGCAATTTCTTTGGAAGATATCGATGTTGTAAAACCCAGATGCTGTCTGTGGAGAGTGAACAAAAAGTGTAGAAGTACTCTTTATGTATTTTTAAATTACTGAAAGAAATTGAAAGTAATTACGCAGTAATGGGCACTGAGCGGAAGGCGCTACCTGCTGGAATGTACGTTCATCATGGCCGTCGTGTTAAATCTCGGTTCATTTTTTATTAAATCGGATGGGGTCGTGTAATAAGTCATTCCGGGCTAGAATTTTACAAGAAATACGTTTCGAAAGTAACTTTTATTATAAATGGTTTCGTGTGAGAGTTTTGTCACATTTCTAGTTCATAAAAATTCTGCAAAATTCAATATGATGGTCTTCAAGATATTGGCCATGAACAATTTGTATCCATTTAGTTTTCATTTCCTTCGTTCTTTCAAAACATAATGGGGTGTTTTCAGGCTAGGCCATATTGCATCAATTACCCCATACTAATGCCACATTCCTTTATCTCTGATAATAAATTTACGCCAAAACTGACTTCACAAATGCATTTCCTGTAAAATTCAAGCCCAGAATGATATATTACACGTCCCTCTTCCATTTAACAAAATTAACCGAGATTCAATATGCCGGCCATGATGAACGTATACTCCAGCAGGTAGCGCCTTCCGCCTAGTACCCATTACTGTGTATTTGCTATTTACTTCTTTCAGCAATTCTAAAAACAAAAGGATATTTCCACACTTTTCGTTCACTCTCCACAGATAGAGTCTTGGCTTTTATACCATCGATATCTACCAAAGCATTTGCGCTCGAGTGGCCAACATTTGCATGCCCACATACTTTGACATTTCAGTCGTGACGGAAGAAAACATATATAATTTTTATGTGCCCCATCTGTATACTTGCTTGTTAGCATCTGATGAAGCTTGATGAGATTAGGAGAACTATTGTGAGCTACATTTCTTTAACGTGTCCAAGTTACTTAGAAAAATCATGTTGATGTGCCTTAATATATGTATGAATCGTACCTTAGGCCTTCTATATCAGTTTTTATGTGGTGTTTTTGCACTGTACAGATTTTTAAAAATACTAGATTTTTTTTCTTCTTGTGTTACAGTTATTACTGAAGTATGGCGCCGAAACTGAACTCGTGGACCGCCTATTAGGAGTAGGATTCCCAGGTCTTCCACTTCACACTGCCACCATTTACCACCATCTCGGATGCTTCGTAAATCTTCTTGTTAATGGTGCCTTGCCAGATTTAACCCCTATGCAAGGTTTCCTTTCACCTGAGGTCGTGGCACAACTTTCAATCTCTCATGCCATCGTCAAATACAGGTTAGTATTATAAAAAAAAAAAAAAAAAAAAGTATTTTGTGTGAATTTCGATGACGTCAATAATGTACACTTTGGTTCAAAGAAAATGGCTCATTGGTACACACTCTAAATCCCATAACTTGCACACTATAGGAATACTGAAGCACTATTCGATATACAGGGTGATTCAAAAGTCTCATTCGGGACGGGCAGAAGCCAAAGTGCTGACTGACATCATCCATAAAATTCATTTTCTTATCTTATCAAAAGCCGAAAAGAAAACGAAGCATCGTAGTACACAAAATGTTGACTGGTGCGGAGGGGCTATATTTTGGAGTACATGGTCAATATGGACGCCATATTGGATGAAGGTCATTTTTTTCAAATGGTAAATGGGTCGTGCTACATATCAAACAACATGCAAATGTTCCCAGAAAGTCATTCCAGGTATCAGATTTAACCTACATGTTGCGGTAGTGTGGTTATCTTCACTGAAATTTTTCGACTTGATATTATGAATGGACCCCGCCACACCCAGTACTCTCAAAACCGATAAGGAAATGAAGTATCGTATACAAATGTGGAATGGTACGAAAGACTACATTTTGGAGTATATGATCAAAGTGGACGCCATCTTAAAATTCTCCATGTTGGATGGAGGTTTTTGTTTCTTCAGATGGCAAGTGGATCTCGTGACAAATCAAACAAAATGCGAACGGGGTTAAATGTAAGATGGTAACACTGACAGCTGGAACGTTCGAGGGTGGGAACTTGCGCAGTATTTCTTCTATGATATCGAATCATGCTCATGCCAACTTTGGTGTGAATGTGTCCAGCTGTATGGGATCCAGTTAAAATATTGAATTCTAAAATAGGTTGGCAACATTGACAGCTGGGGTAAGGACGGGGACACCCACAATATTTTTCTGTTGTGTCGAATATGTTTATGCCAGGTTTCGTGTGGATATGTCCATAGGTAATGCAACCCACACTAATAACCTAAATCACATTGACAGTCATCACGTCACTTGGAATTTGAATTTTATTTATAGCCCTTTGGCATCTAAGGCCAGTCACTTGGAAGGAAATAAGTAATTGTTCCTTACAGAAATGTAGGTAGCGCCCCAGCGCCCTTGGTAAATAGGTACTTTGCCGCCACTGTAAGGCGAAAACTTTTAAAATATTGTTTTCTACGTCCCTGCTGCAATTAAACGACGCGCTTGTATTGCCCAGGATAGATCCCAATGGCAAACGTTTGTTACCACAGCGATGAACTTGCGAGTTCTGTAAACCATAGAGTGAGTAAGTAAGTAAATATGATTTGTATGCTATTTGTGTCAGAGGATGCATTGGCCCGCTAAGATCGTGCTAAATTTTAGTGTAGCTCATGGGCAAAACAAGATTGATCATCACTGGTTTATGGGTTATTCCGCATGGGACGTTTACACGTCAAATTTGGAATTAAGAGAAAAGTATTCAAATGATAGAGTGGAAAAGTATGACTGTGAAAGGACCACGGAACTCGCGAATGCAAAGCCAACGCTCTACCACTGAGCTACGGCCGCTCAGTCTTATTTCACCAAGTGTGGTGACGTGTACAACACGGGAGTCGCGATTTGGAAAAGGTGGGGAACCGCCACCAAAGAGGAAGTCTTTTTTTTTTTTTTTTTTGTCCCTGTAGTTTCCGCAGAATTTAGTATGTTGTACAACTAAGAAAGAAACCAATCTTTATAGATGGAGAACAACTAGCGGAAATGCGTTTGAAAATGAAATTTGCAGAGCAATTAGGTCCTAAGTTTTAATAAACATATATACTGTAATTTAGTTGCTTAATACGGATGCGGTGATGATTCTGTTTCGTTGTTGTTGTTTTTTTTTAAAAAAAAACATGTTTGTTTGGGTGGTCTGCTTGGTGTTGCACTCTTTGTACTGGAAGTGTATGTTAGTATAGAACTCTGTTATTAATGAATGTGACGTCACAGTGTCTATTCGTGCAATCCCGTGCAGTTCTTGACGAAACGGACTGTGCTGCTGCTTATTTCCTTCTGCTGGCAAGTAACGTCAACTGTAATCCCTTCTCTCACACACATACACAGAGAACGCAGCACAACTGTCAATTGTCTGCACCCACCTACACTCTCACCGAGACGTTATACTGCTATGTAACAGGTGCAAAACCACAGATGTAGTAAAGAAAGGTATAGGTTACCCAAATTTTTTTTGCATGTTAATGCTGAATCCGCCTTTTTCGTTTTACAGGTGAAAGGAAAGTAACTTTCACAATCCGTTTCATACTTCAGTATAATAAGTACAGTAAGGCCTTGATGCTCTGTCCAGATACTTTCTGCACATCATTCATTCTGTTCCAAAAGAGTTGAACACAATTTTAAAATAACTATTGGAATTTCTTTGAGAATAAGGGTACTCATTATTGAAGTACAAAACAGACTTCGACCCTAGAAAATTATTTCCTCTTTATCTGAATAATCAACTTAAAATTAAAGAGGCTGGTAACTAGTTATTTATCCTTAAGGAGTGCTGACATCAGGAAAGCTATGGGCTTTTCGTAAATAATATTATTTTTGTTTTAAAAAGTCACTAATGTAGAGAAACCTTATCAAGAATGACGCAGTATTTATCGATTAGTCCACACTCTGTATCATTGCATGTGTGATACATACAGGGTTACCAGGTACCTGGAAAAGTCAGGGAATTTAGTTGTTAATTGTACAAAAAATCAATAACATTATTTTTTCTTCTGTGCTTTTGAGCATGCAAAGCGTTGTGAGTATACTTTTCTTTTACCACTGAACTCCCTAGCATGAAGGACTCGAAGAACTTAAGGCGACTTACTGAACTTGGTTGTACCAGTCTTAGTTTTGTTCTTTTCTTCTTTCAATTTTGTTCATGTGTTTTCGAATAAATAAATAAATCTCATAAAAATACACAGAAGGGCAGAGGGTGGATGTTGTAGTGGGCTTTTCCGTGTATTGTTTTTTTTTAATAGAACTTTTAGCTAACAAAGATTTCCTAATCTTAGAAGCTAAAATATACACTAGGAACTCAAGAAATTCAACTTGGAAAATGTGCTCTACAGATGTGGAAAACCTGGAAAAGTCAGGGAAAATGAAAATAGAAAATCATGGGTAACCCTGTACATAATATTAGTTAATTTGAAGTATGTAATCGGACATAGTGATGGCAGTATTACAGAAGATTATAGTAGTTTACAGATACTATGTTGAGAGATAGCTTCTATAAAGGCGGGATTCGAACCATGGTCGGGTTTAAATTCCAGGTAAATTGTGTATACATAGTCCAATAGGCGATGCATCTTGCCACTAAATCGGCCTCAATCTGCTACTCTTGCTTTCACGGTACGTAGATTGCTTCCTTGATTTATTTACCGAACGGCCGTAACTCAGTTGGTAAAGCGTTGACTCAGCATTTGGAAGGTCCTGGGAACGATCCCAGCGGCCGTCCATTCTGATTGAGGTTTTTCCATCGTTTTTCTTTAGTCATGCCAGACAAATGCCGGGTGGTACCTATTAGCTAGGTTGTAACCAACTACAGTAGACGGTTAGGATCGCAGCCATGCCTGACAATTAACGTCTATAGCTTTAACGGCTGCAAAACAGGAAACGCTAAACTTAAGTGAACACTGACAATTACGACAAACACTAAGCGAACGGAAACACGGTTACAAGGGTCGTAAACATCACTATATAACTGCGTGCGATACAGACGAACAGCAGATAAAAAAAAATGGCGGTTACAGCCCAGCGCAGTGGCGCGACGTTGCGGACAAGGCCAGTGAGCGCCCGAGCATAAACGGGAAAAGCCGAACGCGAGTGGCTCGATCGATGCCGGATAATAGAACGTGCCCGTGCCGGTTTACGGAATGCTGAATAAAAGAGCGTCTACTGTACCTTCCAACATCATCATCTCCACACTATTCCGGCCTGAGTCTAAGATGCCTAAAGGTCATAAAATAAATTCAATGATTGATTCCTGCCAATCAAGTTGAATTTTTAGCCAATCTTTTGTTAACTTAGACCTTCTTTTGCATATTTTTGCATGCAGAATTTTCTCAGTAAACTAAACAAATACGAAAGGCTACATTTGTTTCCCTTTTTGTATCTTTGGTAGGTGTCCTGTGATATTTTTGCATCTGTTATATGAATTTGGTGGAAACCTATGGCAAAGAGATTGCAGGGGACTTTTAGCTGTAGAAATAGCTGATGATAATACAAGCACGGAGCTGGTAGAAGCTCTATATAATCTTATGGGTAAGTATTCCATATTGTCTTTAATGAACATGCGAGTATAATAATTATTGCATATTGTGATTATTGTTTAAAATGGCAATTAAAATATAGTGATTTAATTAATAATAATAAAACTTAATTCAGGGCAACATTCAGCTAAAAGTTGTTCTACCACGTTACCCATGTTAAGAGAGAGAAAGGTACTTAACTACGGCAGGCTGCAAAATAAGCGTCCAATTTAACATGGATTTTTCACACATTTTTAGGAATATCATGGTTTCATGTGGTTCCTTCGAAAAAAATGACTCAATAGCCCCTTCATCATATTTCGTAGCATTATGAAGGTACTTAAGTGAAGACCTTGTGAGCTATTTTCTGTTCAGGAAGAAGGAAAAATATAGCCGAAAGTTAATACGTGGGTTATTAAAAACATCCTTTCTTTCTAAGAAAAAATATGTCACGGAGACTTCACTTATTTACCTTCACGATGTCATGTATTATGTTTAAGGGGCTGTTGAGTCGTGTTTTCGAAAGAATGTGAAGAAACCACGGTATTTCTAGAAATGTATGTAATCCATGCTAAATTGAAACGCTTATTTCGCAGTCTGTTGTAGTACCGCTCCCTCTTAATAAGTAAAAACAGTGTAAGTATACTACATAACAGTTACAAATAATACATTAAAAAGCTATAATAATTACATATCATTAAAAAAGAAAGGTTACTAATGATTAAACAAAACACACCGTTATTGGTAGACGTGAGCAGTGTTGCTTTCTGTCTTTGCTTCCGCATAAGTCGGTAAGAGCCTTGTTCTTGATTTTTATATATATTTTAGGACAGAAGTTACATTGCTCAGGAGAAAATTCCAGGCTTTAGGGCTGATACTGACCTGTCATACCTTGAGTGGAGGATTGCGTTAATTTTTACCTGTAGCGAAAACAACTACGTATGCCCTATTGGTGACGAGAAAAAAATATGTACCCATGCTTTAAAAAGGAGAGATTATTACGAAAAAGGATTGCATCAGAGCGTGAAACAAGTTTTACAAAAAGGAATTTCGGAAGAGCGTGTTCTTCACCAAATTCTTGATAACAACGTCAGGAAATAGAAGTTTGTATATCGTTTACAAAAAGAAAAAAAAAATTATATATAGGTAATTGTTTAAAGAGAAGTGCAAAGTTAGATTGCAATACGTAGACTCCATTGTGTATAATAGAAATTGATTGGATGGAAAGTTATAAAACGTACATTGATTAATACATAGTGCAATCATCTATGTGTACTGTGAGTTTTGTATTTCACTCGTGAGCCATACCAAAATTTCTGGCCAGAATCGAAAATCAGAAAAATTCTAACTTTTTAATCAAATGTGGCCTCGTGTGAACTCGTGTTCTGCATATATCTGGTGTAGTAAAAAGTAATCCATTATTTTGCCAATAGATGGCTTCAGTGATCTGTATCTTGCGTTGTATAAGTCCGATCGGGTTCAACGAGATGGCGTTCAAACGATGAGATTGCGTACTACAAACACTGTTCAGATAGTTGTGATGAGTTGACTCAGTGTTGTGTGAGCGCGCGTCAAAATGGACACTACCAAAGAGAAAATACGCTATATTTTACAGTTTTTCTTCGATAAAGGCGAAAACGCAATCCAGGCGGCTGCAAATGTGAATAGTGTTTATGGTCCTGATACTGTAACAGCCAATCACGCGCAATTTTGGTTTCGTCGATTCCGTGTCGGTAATTTTGACGTCAAAGATGTACCACGCACTGGAAGGCCAAGTGTCGAACATGTCGATAAAATCATGAACATTGTCGCGTCCGACCGTCATGTAAGCACTGTTTCGATTACCCAAGAGCTAAACATTGCACAAAAAACCGTGTGGAACCATTTGCATAAGGCTGGATACACAAAGGAGCTTGATGTATGGGTGCCACACGAGTTAACGCAAAAAAACCTCATGGACCGAATTTCCATCTGCGAATCGCTGCTGAATCGCAACAAAAGCGACCCATTTCTGAAGCGGTTGGTGACTGGTGATGAAAAGTGGATCACTTACGACATCGTCACGCGAAAACGGTCGTGGTCGAAGCGCGGTGCGCCGGCGCAAACGGTGCCCAAGCCAGGACTGGCGGCCAGGAAGGTTTTGCTGTGTGTTTGGTGGGATTGGCAGGGAATTATGTACTATGAGCTGCTCCCCTACGGCCAAACCCTTAACTCGGAACTATACTGTCAACAATTGGACCGTCTGAAGGCAGCAATCGCCCAGAAGCGGCCAGCTTTGGCCAATAGGAGAGGCATTGTGTTCCACCAGGACAACGCCAGGCCACACACATCGATAGTGACTCGCCAGAAGCTCCGGGAGCTTGGTTGGGAAGTTCTTATGCATCCACCTTATAGTCCGGACCTGGCACCGAGTGATTACCATGTGTTCCTGTCCATGGCGAACACGTTTGCTGGTGCAAAATTCGCTTCAAGAGAGGCTTGTGAATATCGACTGTCTCAATTTTTTGCCAATAGGGACAAGGGCTTCTATGAGAGAGGCATCATGATATTACCTTCCAAATGGCAACACGTTATCGAACAAAACGGCGCATATGTGACCTAAATCGGATCATTCTAACTATGGTAAGTCAAGCCTTCAATGTCATGCAAAAATAATGGATTACTTTTTACTACACCAGAGAGAGATAGACAAGTATAAGACTCGTGGTATTAGACAAGTTACAGGTCTCGTATTTCACTTCTTGACCTGTTATTATGAGTTGCGCATAACTTGACTCATAACACGAATTCATACTTGTTCATGCATAAGCAGAACTTATGTTTGAACGAGGCCACATTCGGTTCAAAAATTAGAATTTTCCTCGATTTTCGTTTTTGGCCTGTAATTTTGAGACGGCTCACGAGCGAAACATAAAACTCACAGTAAACATATATTATTGTACGATGTATTGACCACTGTATAGGTTTCGTAAGATTTCATGCACTTTCTGCTATACACATATTGTACAGCCTCCTTCTGCTGTACGCATCGGGCCTCCCTGCGGTCGTTGGGGTGTGCGTGTTAATGTGCAAAAGTGTTCGATTCATGTATATTCGTATCTAAGCAAAAATTAATAACTAACTGAGTAGTCTGGCTGCCAACCCTTGAGGTGTTTGGTCAGCATCGGAACTATGGTCAACTAATTTTATAAATTGTGAAACTATGAAACTTTATACATTTGAGAGAATCGGGTGTTAAGTGCGTGTGTGTTGGAGTGGAGTGTGGAAGTGTGGTGGTACGGACCGGCGGATGGGGAGGAGGAAGAGAAAAGGAGCCCTGGATCCACCCCAATCGCCAGATCTGGAGGACCAACGTCCAGCGGCCAGGACTCGGATCTTTGAACTGACTCCCGCCCCGCTGAAGTGAATGGGAGGGATAAATTTTAGGGTAGTGATAGGATTAGAGTAGAAGTATTGTAGGTTAGAATATTAATTGGGGCTGAATGGGAAATAGAGATTATAATGCACCTTGTAAGTCTTTTGGCATATAGTGATTTCAGAATTTAGTTACCGTGAATTTTTATATATATTGTAAACTGTATTCTTTCTTTACCAATTATTGCAGTTATCAAAACAAAGTTCGCTAACACACTCCCAGTGGGTTGAAATAATATTCATTTTAGATTAGTAAATAAATAAAATAGATTACAAATAAAAGTATGTGTGAACTGGAGGAAATAATTAATAAAATGAAAAGCGACTTTAATCCAAAAAGTAATAACAGAAAATAAAAATGTTATAAAACAAATAGAACGAAGTGTGATGTGTGGATGAACTCGCGGTATCCAAAAATAAAAATAAAGACTCTTGCCAAGTAAAGGGAACAGTAAATAAATGGACAATATAAATAATAAAACAGGTAAATAAACAATAAATATTTGAAATATAAAATAAATGCAATAACAACAAATACTAACTTCTTTTGTACAACTCAAGCATTTTGTAAGACAAATTTTGAAAAACTAAAGAAAAACGTTCTTTTCAAACCCCACCCCCCCCCCCCCCCCCCCCACCCCGAAAAAGAGCCCCGGGCCCCGGCTACAGAAAAGATTTCCACTCCCTCCTTCTCTTTGCTTTTTTTTTCTTTTTAGTTAAAGAAAATTGCGAAACAGGTCCTTATTATGGACTCCGTGTCTGGAAACCGAGTTCTGGGGTCGAGGTAGGGACTCTATTCTGGGGATGCCTACCCCAATTTCATGGAGAACACCTTTAGTTCGATGTGCCCATCAGGCACGCGAAGTGAAATTTTGCAAAGAATGCAGAGACTTAAGGGTTGTGGTGGGTCCCAAATGAAATGAAAAAAAAAAGGAAGGTACACATATTGTAGTTCAACTTTAAAATTTAACGACTGCGTATCTTGTTTTGTTTTTTCCTTTCGTAAACGATGCATACAAGTGTGTTCTGCATACTTTTATTTTATTTTTTTAATTACTACTGTTATTATCGTTGCTATCAAGAATTTTGTGAAAAATGCGCTTGGTGAAATTGCTTTTTGTAACCATAACTCTTTTTCACGTTCTGACGCAATTCCTTTCCAAAACCATAATTTCTTTTCGAAACATGGACGTAAATATCTTTTCTGGTCAACAGCCGGACTTATGTAGTTGATTTCACTGCAGGTAAGATTAATGCAATACCCCGAGGTATGACAGCATACCTTGTGAGAAGGAAGAATGGCGTGCCTTTGTTTCATGATGAGAAATATCAGGTTTAAAATGATTTCGTGTAAAATGATAGTGTATCTTTGTACATTTAATCTACTTACTGTTTAAATAATCAGAATGCAGGAGTCTTCTACGAGATATTCTGAGAATTTCATGATATTTTAATACAGGAGAAATGTAATCTTATAATACATACGTACCTAGCAGTACAATTTTGTACCAATTTTAAATCTTATGTACAAATTTCGTTTGTAATTTAGGTCCGGCAATAGTATTCCAACAATCGAAAAGCGACCAAGTCAACAATTGAACAAAACGTAATTTATATCTGGTTGTGAACTCTTCGCGAAATCTGTTCAGATTCCGTCGGATTTCGTAAACCTTCTTGCATTGTGACGTAGCGTAGTTATTCATTAAATATTAGTCGTAACTTTTTTGCAAGAGGTCACATGTAAGAATAATTTTCAGCGAGAACGAGCAACTCAAAATGTCCACACTTCAGTTCCAAACTAATCTAAGGGTCGTGGTAGCTCAGTGGTAGAGCGCTCACCTCTGGTTCTTGGAGGTCATCGGTTCGATCCCTTTTCATGTCTTGTGGGCTTTGTGGTGGACAAACACCGTGTGCGTGGGTTTTCTCGAGGTTCTCCCGTTTCCTCCCACTTTCATTCCACCAGGTTATCCCATCTTCATCCATCCGACCTGAGCCGAAGTTACTTAAAGGCTTTAAAAATTAAATTCAAATTAAGTACAATGACACGAAAATCGCAGGGGTACCCCTTACCGTTTGCATGGTAACCAACATTTAATTTCCTATTTAAATATAACGGAATAGATTATGTGAGGGTTTCCTCTGTAACTGAAAGGTTAAACTTCTTAACTACATGTAATTCCCTGCAGCCCATTTCCCCTTCTCCGGTGCTTCCAGCTTTCTTGCCGTTATTATCTTTTTTCTTTATTATTATTATTATTTCCCTTCATTTTTCATTATTATTATCCACCCCGCTGATTCTTTTTCCTCTTTATTCCTTTAGAAAGCCTCTCACGGGCTCAGTTATCTCCCCCTTCTCCACTTCCTTCACCTTTTAGTGCTTTGCCGACCCCTTTGGTAAATTTCCCGCCTCCATGATCTGGCCACGACATTACCTGGTTTTAGTTGACAACATGGCTGCTTCTTATTACTACTCCAATTCTGTAACCACGTGTTTGTTTAAACGTTGCCACCTTTCTGTATGTGTGGTGTCCGTAAACCTTACCCCCTTCTAATATGGAAGTATCATTTTTTTCTACATCTTTTTATCCTTTATAAATGTAGTAAATGTTACGGATGATAAATATTCATAGGATATATGATGATTAATGATTGAAAAATATTACTTAAATAATTTGAGATACCGAAAGGTGTACGGAGACTTCACATATAGTAACAAGCAGCAACGTTTCGCAAAGATATGGTCACGGCAGGAACTGAGAGACAGAGTGGTGACAAGGAGTATCTGTGTTATGAACTCATTTTTACATTCTTTTCTTTAGTTCCCAATGGTTCGTTGTGTCATCAAATCTTGGAACGTTAATGGAACTCATTTTCCGACGTCATAGAATGATGAAATTTTGCAGAGCGACTTAGGTCCGGTGACAATACAATATTCCATTGTTACTTTCATATATTTCTCTATATATAGGTATTTTAAAAGCAAATTTTAATATTTTCTTTTTATTCTCAACTTTTTTATCCTAAAATAAGTACTAGCCTGCAACTTGCCTGGGTTTTCCTGGTTGCAGAACACTTTAGGATTTGGGTCACAAAACATTTAGCTTAAGAAAATGTATCCGAACATCGAAATAACTCGAAAAAATAAAAAAAAAAATTTAAGACATTCTCTTCTTAATCAATTCGTACTAAAAGGTAAAAAAATAATTTTGTTTATGCGTGACTAAAAACAAAAGAATAGGGTGCTTCATTTCAAGAATTTATAACGCGACTGTATATGAGAGCGCGCTCCATTCTTTTCTTTTTAGTCACGCATAAACAAAATTATTTTTTTACCTTTTAGTACGAATTGATTAAGAAAACAATGTCTTTAAAAAGTTTTTTATTATTTTTTTTCTTTAAAACTTGTGACAAAGAGATGACATGTAACTGGAGGGGGAGGGGATTTGGGTGTTCTCTTTCGCTGTGAGTCCTACGTAAAGGTAGACTTTCAGCAATAATATATGTGAGAGAGAGTGGTTAAACTTACGTGTGTTAGTGCGAAAACAGAATTTGATTGGAAAACGTTGGTTTCTCATTCGGAAGGCCGTGGGTTTCGAACTCAGTGCCCATTTGTTCTTACTTAGATTCTTTAAGGGTTTTCCTCAGTCATTCTGGACTAATTGCGAAATTGTACCGTCAAATCTAGGCCCTGGCCGACTTCCTTCACATGTAATCTCCCCTCCCTCAGCTTGGCCTGAGCCTAAGCTGCCTAAAGACCATAAATAAAATTTAATTCAATATAGACGGCATTGTGTGCTTGAAGATCTATTAAAATGAAGAATAACCAAGTTGGTTTATATATGAAGTAGTCCAGATGCCAAGAAATATAAATGACATTGACGAAAAAAGAAGTTCTAGGTAATCTCATATATAACCCGAAATAAATGTGACACGAAATTGTCATATTTTGTACATGCACACATTAAAGTCCAAGGTTTCTTTGTACAAAATATGTCAGTTCTGTGTCACATATTACGGGTTATATATAAAAGATTACATCTGACTCCTTTTATTTGTCAGTGTCACTTGTATCCAGTGCCTTCTGGCTCGGTATATATTAATTCCAGTTACTTCATTTCTTAGAAATTTTAATTAAACACTTAGTAGTAATATGCCATGTAGTGGTTGTTTCTTGATGTGAACTTATTTCACTTCTATTATTTTCAGTGACTCCGTTGAGCCTGCAGTCACTGTGCCGGTTGAGGATAAGAAAATTTTTTGGACGACACCGTTTGCCGTTACTATCTCGCCTGGCACTTCCTCAGATAATCACAGACTTTCTACAGTACAGAGATATGGCAGTCGTAAGATATTTTACACAAACCGCATGTCCTAAGACGTAGACGGTTCGTTCTTCTTTTTAATGCGAGAAACATGTTTCTCTATTACACACCACACCCTATGTGTAGCGAATTGAAGTGGACCAAAAATTCATGGGTATTATGGTACTAACATTTGGGCACATACATAACAGATATAGTTTCTGCATGATCATGCGATGTAGTGTGATAATTAATACTATGTATCGACTTGTTATTTTTGGGGGTACTGTATGGTCGAAGCATCTTTGCCTGTACACGAGCAATCGTGTTGATATTTGGCACTTTTTTTCATGCTTAAACATGTCTCAGAATTTAATAAATTACAGGCAGTTTGTGAGCTACTCTAAATTGTCCAACAATTTACGTATTGTCCCAAAAAATGGAGTTAGATATAGTTATTATGCTACTACATGGGTGTCAAGTTGCCATGGACATAATTAGTTCGTAAAAATCCAATAGTGTCTTTCGTTAGTGCTCAGTCCGTTAGAGTTACTACACTTTCTTTTGTCCGGGCTAACGACATCAGGTTGGCCCAGACGCAAGAATATGAAATAACTCATTAACGGAATTGAGCAATAAGGAATGACACTATTGCTATCCTCATCAAAAGCCGAACACAAAACGTTTGGACAAATTTGACGTCAAGTTTTCCCAGACAAAAGAATGTGTAATAATTTATTGTGGTGCTACATGTTATGCATCATTAAAGCAACCAACCAGCGTACTGTATACATTCTTTACACTTTGCTATTGCACAAAAAAATATATGTAAAAAGTACAAATAAATCAGCAAAATGATCAGCTTAACGCTAATACAATGAAATCCTGACAGAAACAGTTTTCTTGTACAACGAATAATATCACTCAGTTTTTACGGATGCATGTACTAGGACTGTTACAATAATTCACCATGACTTGAACACACCATAACTATCTGAGTTATAAATTTCGCATTGGTCTGAACTTGACTTCCATTTCCAGTGGCATGACTGGTAGTTATTTCACACAACACACTACTCCAAAGCAAACTCCGAAGAAACTGACGGCAACCATTGAGTCTTCTGGAGATGATTTACTACAAAATTGGTTTACCAATAAACTTCAGCACAGTTGATGAGACTTGTTTTGTTTTCGGAGTCCAAACGAGAGCTTGGTTTGTCTGTACACACATCCCAGCATTGGTGAGTTAGACCATGAACTAGAAACTTGAAACATCGTACATGCAAACACGATCGGAGGCTGAGTTGTCTGATTTCGGGTCTGAGCTTTGAGTTGTCTGAATGTGTAATAACACATCAACGGATTGAGCACTAACGAATAGCACTGTTGGATTTGTCCGAGCTACTGACTAATGTCCAGATCAACTTGACACACGTTGCTACTGCTGAGCTGTCTTGCTGGATGTAGGCAAAAAGAACGTCCAATTTACAAATATTTACAGGCAGTCCACCGTTTATCTGCCTCTGTATTTATTTTTATGTCTGAATGTTAATGATTCTCCAAAATACGAAACTAGTCTAAACTTCACGAGCCATCCAAATTGCTCTGTTGATATTCTTATTTAAATTCGTTCTACTTGGGCTGTGGTGTGCTTAAGTAGCGGAAGTACTCGACAATATTGTTTATGTGATACAATTTTAATATAATATGATTCTGTATGTAAATAACTATTATCTGTTTGTGAGTGTATTTCCATGTTCCTTGTTATGATTATTAAGTATTTATATTGTAAAGATATTTTATATTAAGTCATTCTTGTGTAAATATTGTATTACTATTTAAAATGAATTTTATGGAATGTTAAATCATGTTTGTAAAACAATATTTATTTCAAAATAACTATTTTTAAATCCGAAGTGTTTCATTACTGATGTACTGTCTGTGCTTTATATAATTTTTTTTACTGTAGATTTTCTAATTATCACTTTCTTTGTTGCTGTTGAAACAAAATTCAACTCGAATCTACTTTGATAAACCCCCAAGTACAAATTACATTTTTTCTATTGTAAATATATATATGTGACCAAGACATTGTTTTTCATTGTTAAAACATGTATATATTAAGCCTGTTTGTGTGGAGATAACTGTGCGAGCTAAAATGACGGATAATATATTCGTATGCTCTTAATTACACGTTACGTTACTTAATTGATACAGAGAGACTCCACTATTTACATAATGTAGTTCTGCATGGTGTCTTTATCATACACCAGTAGAGCATTTCGAAAGTTTTCACGCAAAATTGAATATTCACGCGTTGTTCGAATTGAGACAAGATTCAGGTCGCTTTGCCTGCTCACTGCCACACCACTGTCAGTTGTGACATGTGGCTATTGTACAATAGTAAACACCTGATGTATATATATCATGTAAACCGGAATATATAGCACAGTTGCGACAATGGTGGCCAGTGCACGAACTTGTTCATCGTATCACGTATATCCTCGCTGGTGATCCCGGCTTGAATTTAAGATATCTTCTCGGCATTTACTTGATTAAAAACTGAAAGAATTCCGGGGGCGCTCAGTGAGGATTACCGATGGTAACAGGATTCCCCTTCGCCAGAACCTAACCGTAGTGTGCAATTTTGGTACCAGAGCTCGGAACTTTGATGATAAGGGTTACTTTTTAAATATACGTCCCTTTCTATTTTGTTTGTTTTAAACTGAATTGAATAAAGTAGAATTATGTGTATGGGTTTTAGGCAACTTTGAGTTCTAAGGTAGAAATGAACAATTGATATCACCAAGCACCAGAGGACATTTTTAGATGAAGCATATTTCTGTACTCGTTCATTTAAACAGTGTAGTACATCGAACAATTTTCTTCAGCATTTGTTGAAGTGTGTTTTATAACCAAGTCTGGTGTTTAAAAATTGATAAAGCGACTTTATGTGAATGACCGGACGCGAAGTAGGGACCATCCTCTTAATAATATACACCAACAGCTGCAGAAGTATCTGCGAAAATCGCTTTCTCGCGTGTCGCAGCAAACAAATTTCTCCGTTAGGCCCATCTCTCGAAACCGCTGTACGAGCTTGTAAACATCTGAGTTGTTGACCCAAGGTGCACCATGAAATAATCGCAGTAAACTGTTGGATGCATTACTGGAATGCCTTCAATAAAAATGTCCTCTGTTGTTTGGTGAGAACCACCCCACATTTCGTCCGAACACAATAATAATACGACTGACCACGAACAACTCTAAAATACCATTGAACAAGGGCAGTGATGCTTCCACAAACAACGTTTAATGACACTCGATAACAATAAAAACTGCAGTGATGAATACGACGCGCATTTCCAGTCGGGGCGACAGGAAAGCAACACAATGCAAATTATGTTTGGCGCCTGCTAGTTGACTCTCAAACTATCACCTGCTAGTTGACTCTCCTCGTTACAGGTTTCGTTGTTTGAGTAGACATTCTTGGCTACACTAGACGTGACAAGTTGTTAGTGTTTGCTGATTTTATGAAAGCCCTGTACTTACCATGTTCAAGTCCGTTCAAACATAAGACTAGTACATCAGCGGCAATAAAAAAAACAGTTGTAACTCATGTATGTACCGGCCCATCAGTAAGTTTATTTTGCAATTGCTTGCATATAATGACGATAGTCGGATCAAAACATCATGTGGCTGTTTTCAGCGTACAGTATGCGACCAGTTATCATCGAGGGAAGACAGGAAGACAGGACAGGATTAACAAAAATCTGTAATAATTGTAATGATTAATTATCCATATAAGTTCAATTTTGTATGGTAATTTTAGTAATGTTTAATATTTCATGAAATTATGTATCTTTTAATACATGATCATGTTTTTTTTAAAAAAACAAGTAGTGTTTTTATAGTTGTGATGCCTTGAATTCGCGCGCACACATTTATACGTTCATATTTCTTAATACAATACAATAATAGTTGGCTAAATGAATATTGCCAAGTGTCTTCCTGTTTCATATCAATTTACAAATTTGTTGTGAGGTGTTTACATGTTGTTTCGTATTCAGTGTTTTATTATATATGCTCTAGTCTTTCATTATGTCTCTTAGACATAAAGTAGTGTGTGTATGTCTGAATGTTTACAAGTTATTTGCAACTAAAATGTTAATTGTTGTGCTAGGTGGATATAAGTTGAAAAATATGGAGGGAATTGTTTAAGTTCTCCATCAAATTCTGAGCATGCGATGTTTTTCTCAGACCTCAGGTTAACTTTGCTGGTGTTAAATATTTTTTATTTCAACTTATGTAGATATTTAATTAACGATTTTCACTGTAAATTGTGAAGAATTAATAGAAATAGATGTTTTAAGTCAATCTCTTGTGTGGATATTAGATGAAAAGTGCAGCACAAGAAAATTACGTCAACTAAACGGCCAGATAACAGCCAAAATCTGTCCATGTGTGTTCCTGACATTTCTTTGCATTACATGTACAATTTCCAACTTGTCTTCCTTGGAAAGATATTTCTGTAAAAGGGCTCAATGATATTTTTTTTTAATTAATTCTTCACATTTTGCAAAATTTCTGATCTAATAATGCCATAGATACTGGAATCTATACCATTCAATACCATTAATTACATTGGTTGAGTTGAAGCCCGAGAAACACATCACATTCAAAAATGTTCTCTACCGCCTGTTAGTTTCGTTGGTAGAATCAGGACAGAAGGGTTCAAATACTGCTAGGCCATCAACCAGTTACGAACAAAAGTTTTGACGCATCTTTTTAGGTAATATTTCCCATCGCAACGATGTTCGTTCCGCGTGCGACATCTGATAATGGAAATTAAAACGGAATTATAATTCCTGTTGGGTCCAAACAACGTCCTTCTGCGGAATAAAACGAGAGAAATATGCAACTTGTGTGCGATCCTTGTTTGGCTGCCTATATGAACAATAGGTTCTACACAAGCGGGTCAAACAATTCTCTCTGCAAGTCAGCAAATATATATATACGATATGCAATATATTTTATTTCTGAAAGAAGAAATGTCAGCTGTAGACATGCGTCGTAACGTTGTCCATGTCTATATAGCCTGTTCACTTTTGTTAATGTGTGTATTTTCGAAATAAATAAAAAGAGGTTTGCTATGGTTTAGTGAAAATACGAGGTACGTTCATTGAAGTCCCGGAATTGGTCTCATAGGCATAACTTTACAGACATTTAATCCCAAGATAGTGTCAGCATACCATTGCTAACACTCATAAAGCTGGTGGTAGTAGTCGTTAACTCAATTTCGTGAAACCACGTTGAGTTTTCTCATCTTATATGATCAATTATATCCTCAGCGCTTGTGAATCATGGTTCTGTTAAGATAAATTTCAGTTTCTCTATGTTTCCTGAAACATTTTGACTAAAGATGTCAAAATTCGATATTTTTACATTGCTCAGAAGTCAATATATTTTTACTTGAATGCTGCGAAATTATCGTATACGACCAAACTGTCCGTGCTGTACCGATACCAACTGTAAGTAACCTCAAAACTACTCGTTATAAGATTACGTCAATCTTATAATCTCTGACGTCGAAAATCTCCATATTGAAATGTTAATTTTCATAGTTGAGAACGATTTCGGATTTTAGATGTATTAGCTTGTATTAGGAAACGTTTTATTGTCGCTTAGTGTTTATATATGTGATATACATGAAGTGGTGCTAGAAATCGTAAAGTAATTCGTATCTAGTTTTAAAGTCTTGTTAGATTTATATGTTTCTTCGTTGTACAAATCGTCTGTTTTGTTGTGAAAAATGTTTAACAAAAAAAAAAAAAAAAAAAAAGTGAAATAAAGTCTCATGAAAATCGTTACAGTATAGATTTATTTTTCGTACAGGCTGACACAGAATTCTGAAATTAGCTGTTCCTTTTCTTTTTCGTTCAAGCGTCTAGTAAAAATCCAACTTGAGGATAAATGGTTATATCAGACTAGTTGTAGGAAATAAATTCTCGTTACACGTCAAACTAGCGCGGCTCCCCTCACAAGCTTGTCGCGGACACCAGGTTAGGAAACACTGGCCTATACAATTAATTGTATCTTATTCCTGTTAATTTTAACTTCGAATATACGAACAGTCTTGGTATACCATATCAGTTGTTCGCTCATTAACAAAGAGTCCGTAAGTGTGAAATTTAATTCCGCCACATGTATGTTTTGAAAAGCTCATACCTGATCGGGAGTTGTGGATAAAGCCAAGCACCCATAGCTTCATTTACTTCTCAACACAATCGAAAACAAGTTTCGCTTTGCTTGGCGAAAATAGAGGTTCCGCGTACAGCATCAGAGAGAAAGTAAAAACTTGATTTCGTACAGTTATCAGTTTTTCAGTATTCATTGTTTAACACAACAAAAACATGCGTCTACGGCGGTAGGCCATCAGCTCGAAGGTCCCGAGTTCGAGTCCCGGTAGGGGCATGGGTGTGGATTTTAACAGTTGAAGGCGAATCGTGACGGGCCGACGTCCAAAGTTACTAGACTGGCCCATATAAAAATAAAGTTTACCAAAGTTTTAACAAAAAAACGCGCCACCTATAGTGGAGAAATGGCCCCCGTCCGACTAAATTCCATTCGAATGGGACGAGTCGCTAATCGACTGAACTCGTACGACCAAAGTCGGGTGTAGTGTACGGGTTTCGTATTGTTTTGGAATTAGTCTCACCTATACGGACGACTACGCATCTTTTTGAACGACCGGCTTTAAAATCCACAAACATTCATCATTCAGCCTGAATTCGAACCCATAACCTGGTGGCCGCTTGCCTAACGGGTAACGCTCATACAACACGATCACCGCGACCGATAAATTAATGCTGAACGAACTGAATATAGGAGAAAACTATTAGTTAAAACAAACGTACATTATATCTACATGTCTCGGTTAGAATTGTAAAGAAAACAACAAAATTTACGGTTGGAATCCTTTTTCTTTGGTGTTATTTGTGCGTGTGTATTCCGGTTATCAACACATGGCTAGAGACTTGGGAATTGTATGAAATAATAGATTAAATAAATCCGAAACGAACTATACATTGACTGAAATATAGTTTTATTTCTTGTAAACATTTAAATACAGTAATAATACTCATACTGACTACATGCACATAGCCAAGAAAAGTAATATCTTACATTGTATCACTATACTTTAGGTAAAGATTATTATAGATTATCGAAAATGAATAACGATAATTACTGGACATATGTGTTTACATATAATAATATATACATATTAAAAAAGATTCAAGTTCTTTCTTAAGATGGCTTAGTACGCTAAGTTCTTAGCACAATGGCTACAACTTCTTTTTCTTTATCAAAAAATATGTACCTTGGAAATAGTCATCGCTGTTCTCTTTTCAAAGCCTGACGAAGGCTTCTGGTGGAAGTCGGAAAACCATTTTTCAAGATAATCAGGCGTGAAAATCAAGATATCGGTAATTTGAGATCAAGAATGTCACTAAGACACTACGAAATAAAAAACTCTGTATTTTGTGGGTGTAGTCAACTTGCGCTTAACTATTATTCTCGTTCCACATCATCGTACGATGCGCTTACCATGTTGCCAAGATTTAAGCTTTTCCTTTCACTTTTGACCAAGAACCTACAATAGGATTGATATTAAAGAATTTGCTTTATAAAATTAAAGGTGATTTAACATAATTGAATACAGAATTACTCATTTTTTATCAGTGGAGGAAAGTATCAATGTTTGGAAGGACTACAAGTTCTCTCCTTCAATTGCTTAATGCTGTTGACTTCCGATTCTGTGGTAGACAGTTTTAGTACAATGTAAAGTATATGTAGGTTATATTCATGTGTTGTAAAGAATTATGGGAGCTTAAGTCTTGTATTATTTGACTTCTTATATCAATAGGTATATATATAAAAAAAAAAAGATTTTCAAGAAAAGTATATTATTAAAATGTCTCCTTATTCACTCTATTGAATTATAGACGCCTAAGCAGAAACTTTTGTAATAGATTTTAGTTCGAATGCGTTAATAAAGATATTTCAATTCCATTCCATATCATTTTGTAGAACATGTTTAAAGTTGTATTTCTGCTGGCTCTTAATCTAACCTTACTGAAAACTTGGTAACATGGTGAGTTTTATATGGTACGTAAAATGAGTGACATGTGGAACGAAGAGTTGGCAAAGTTGTGAAGTGGTAAACACCGCATTCTGCTTGTAGTACCCACAAGTTACGCATTACACACCAGATTAAAATTATGCAAAACATAGTTCAAATCATGAAATAAAGGATATGTATGTGGCTTTATCGATTTCGCAATCAAAACTGTAAAATATAATTTCTGGTAAACTTTCTGTCTCTAAAGGCTGTATTATTCCCAATAGCGAAAAGGACAGAGCGCTTGAAATGTCAAAGGATTTGAAATTGTTAATGATTTCTGGCTGGGATTTGCAGTGTTATCAAATTGTATGATGAATATCTCTCTTTGAAGTCAGATTCATAAAATGGAAAACTATTTTCCGCAGGATGTCAAGTAAGTGGAAGAAAAGCAAGAGAAGAAACTTCTGAAATCGATATTTTCAAAAAAATTCTTCGAAAGAAACAGTACTTACTATCCAGGAGAGAGAGTCTGAGATTTATCCAAAATTAAACAACTGGAGGAGGCAAAAGCCAGTGAATTAGACGACACAAGTACAGAAATAGAAAAGATTTTATAAGCTCCGAAGAGAGGAGAGGAAATTGTATATACACATGAAGTTAGTATACGACACTCCATTAATATTTCATCTCCACAGAAGTGTTCAGTATATAGCGACATAGTGGAAAAGATCATGATTATGAAAATGTGCAAGGCGAGCAGCAAAAGTTTACTGATAATTCGCAAAAAGGTTTCCTTTAAGAGGAAGTATTGATTCAAAAGTCTAAAGCTTTGCTCTGGAATGTAAGAAAAGTCACCTTGATTTAAAAAGCCAACTAAAACCAAAGTTCTAACTCAAGCTCTAAATGTATGACTCGTTTTATAATTGTATTTGTTAATACTTAAAAAAAATTTAGTTTTCAAAATTAAATTTATTGTTGACATCCACAAAATTATATGTGAAAATGGCGATATTTTATTGACTCCCTATCATTTTCCATTTAGTAACAATTTTAAGGTTCATTTTTCAAAAGTGCCATGTTCAAGCCATTTGTTTTTTGTTTTTTTTTCAAAAGTTCCATGTTCAAGTCATTTGTTTTTCAAAATTCCCATGTTCAAGCTATTTGTTTTTTAAAAGTCCCATGTTCAAGCCATTTGTTTTTTTCAAAATGGTGCAGTATAGACCCCGTGTTTATTGATACACTTTTGCTTGTTATCTGGAGAACCACCATAAGAATTTAGTTGGTCGACGTCGACTACACACTATATAAGTTCACTGCCTTCTCTATATTAAATACACTACTAACAATAATACTGGCTACGTAAATATAGTCAAGATACAACATCACTCTTGTATAATAATGTTTTTAAAGTAAAATAATATGTATATACATTTATAGAATTGACTCTCAACGAATACTTGATATGTAATTATAAAATACATATGGAGAACCTCGCTTCGAAGGTTTTTATCTCGAGTCTCTTTCCTCGAGTGTACAAGTAACAACGTTGTATCACAGTGGCTGAAGATTCATTCTCTTCCTGCTTGAAAACGTCAGCTTTTCGAAATATCTTTTGAATTTGGAAACAGCAAAGAGAGTAGGCCACTTCCTGGGAGAAAAAGAAAACAAAATTTAGTAAATTTTTGTTACTTTAGCTTCGCAACTTATAAGTTTGGTTTCTACTCTTTCGCCTCAGCTGTAAGAACATTAAAAGTATTTAAACGCAATATGAACAACCTTTCGACACACTACTGCATGATTTGCAATGAATATGACTTCCGTTATATACAAAAAGAATGATGTATTCAACATTGTGTCTGAAAATATTCTCAGTAAAGTTAGTTGTAAGAATATTTGATAGATATTAACAGTTTGGTGCTTCAGATATATCATACAAGAAGAACACTGATATATGCTATAAACTAGCAAGGGAATATATATATACATATATGAAGGAGAGAGAGAGGTATCGTTCACAAGTTAAGGCAGCAGGTTTTTGATACCAAGCCAGTTAATGTATTGGTTTATAAAAAAGTGACCAATGACAAGCACCGACGTATTTAGAGTTTTGGGCAGAATTAGTATAATTTTACGCGTATAATATCTGTATTTAATATACATTTATTGTCCAAAAGATCCTGAATACTGGCCAGAAGGTCTTGAATAAAGAGTGTGGAATAACTGTTAAATTTCGATGATATTTCAATGTGTAATTAGAATTCCTCATGTGCAGTGTAAGAGGCACGATCATATATAAAGAGTAATTATTTATAGTAAAGTTATAAGGCGAAAAGTAATAACGGTTTCCGACGAAGTATTTAATATCAATTACCTTAGAGTACGGGTAGGCTACATTCTCAGATTCAAAGACCACATCAGGGTAAATATCAATGGAACACGAGCCGACCAGCTCGCACAGAAGTGAAGATACGATGAAAAGGAAGTCTTTAGTAGTTCGATTCATGTTTAACCTGTAAAACTTGCATACGTAGACCTATATTTGTAAGCAGAACATTGTATATTACCTACTTATATAATTCGTATAATTCATCGAAGCTAATTTCAAATTTCACATAAGTAATTTGTTTCTTACGTATTCAACTTATTTAAGGCACTCACCCGTGTTGCCAGTGCCAGAGATTTTATAATTAAACTCACGTTTGTTTTACTCCTAGTGTGTAATAGGATATTCTCATGACACTTCGCAAAGAAATTGGTTCCTACTGTTTGCTATGTATAATGAGTTATTTAATAGGTTTGGAAACTTCAAAGAATTTCTTGGTCAACAATCTGTGAAATTTCACCAAGGTTTCTAAGGCTAGATAAAAATACTAAAACTTCACGTAGTCCTTAAACTAGCGTAGTCCTCAAAAAATCTCATTGAAAGCTCTCACATGTACAAGATACCTTGTTATACACGAAAAAAGGATAACGTGGAAACCTGTTTGTAAGTACCATTAAAAAAAATAGTTATTTTTAACTTTTATTATCAATTCTTACCTATTAGCAACCCTCCAAATAGGAACATTGGTACTACACAGTTTAAGTCAATGAGAAAACCAAACACGACATTTCCAAGTAATGCTCCGCCTCGTCCAAATATTAGAGACAAAGCTACGGCCATCACCCTGAAGGATAAAAAGGAAAGGAATATTAACCAGAAAGGAAATATTTTCATTCTATTGAAGTCACTTCATATAATTACTAAACAATACATTTTCCTTAACTTGAGTAAACTACCTTGGCACAAACTCATTATGAAGCATCTGGATGTTCAAGATTTTCGGATTTCTTTCACTCGATTGCACGAAGGTCTTAACAAAATGTTAAATTTCGGTTGAAATTGTTGACTCACTCATTGCACTAGTCAGCTGAGAGTTCATTTGCAGTAAGAGTCAGTAACTTCTTTAAGCGCCCTTCAAAATACCATTGCTTTAGAAAGTAAATTAAAATTACGAGAAATTCAGAACAGTTGAACAAACAGGAGGTAATCATTCATACAGAGTTTAAAATTTGTATTTACGTTTGTTCTTTGAAAAAAAATCCAAACCATTGGACCAATGTTCACCAAACTACTACACATACCTTACTTGTTAAAGCAGAGTGGTAACATAGGCTTATTAAAATTTTAATCTAACCATGGGTGATCCTCGGATTTAGTGCAAATATAATATTGTATGAATTCATAGCATCTTTTGAAAAATATAATTAGTATATTATGCTATTTGTACCCGTTTGAGATACGAAGAAATAGACTCTTGTGATGGAATAAAATAATTTGACAATTGTCAATAAACAAAAACTGGAGAGTTATAACGATGACGTAATCTGTAAATGTGCGTCTACTATATTTAATTCGTTATTTAGGTATAATTGGTAAGACATTGTTTTGTTTTTTTATTGCGCGCCACATAAGTTGACTATTTTTTCTCAGTGAGCATGGATTATGTGCTAGTTTGTACATTAAAAAAAGTACTAAAGGTTGGATTTTAAAACTATATAGGTACTATATACAACAACTTACATGAAGTTGAAGTGAATTTAAAATCTGGGAAAGGAAACATTAATATACCGATTTGACCTAGTAAAAATTTGTAACAGCACAGTAACTTTTTCGGCGTCCAGCACCAGAATTAAAAATCCTAGCTGGGTCGCCATTTCAATGAAGGAGGCTAAAACTTAGGAAAATCCTGGTTGGGGCGCCAATTTATAAAAAACCTGAGAGTCTCACTCAGACCAACAACCCCTCTTAAAGGCAGCAACCAAAATATTGTAATATGCCAATGACTTGACGACCAGTACTAAATTAGTTAGCTCTAGATTCAGGAGTGCAAAGTAAATTATCTAGTTTGTCTGTTCAGTTTTTTGGAGCGAAATAATTTCATTTTTTAGTATAATTACTTCTGTTTAACGTAGTGTTACCAAACGATAGAGCTGGTTGCTAACATAGTCATTGGGTATTTATTAGCTATTCAGTAGTTACGAAATTTTGACAACTTTCACCAGAATGTTTTCCTGAGAGAGTGATCCCTTTCTGAGTTAATGGCTTTCTTTATTTGATTGTAAAGATTGCTCCTTAAAGTAATCCACAGAAATAATTCTATTTAACAAATATCTCATTTAAATTTATTGTTATTGGCAATTTTCTTGGGTGTAATGACTATTGACTCCTCAACCAGTGTTTAAATGGCACCGTTGTTGCTTACCCACGAAATATTCTTACCTAAGGCTTGTCGGGAACAAGTCAACCATAATGCAATATACTGAACTTGAAGCTAGATTGGTGAATGATCCAAATATAGACGAAAGAACAACATTTTGATCGGAGTCCTGAACGAAATACATTCCAAAAGCACAGGCACCTGCGACCACATAGCTCAATACTACAAAAATAAATAAATAAAAGTTAACATTATTTATCACGTTTCTACAATAAACGCTATTTTTATACTCATATAGCAGGGGTACATGAGACCACGTAACTCAATACTACAAAAAGAAATAAATAAAAAAGCTGACATTTATTATACAGGGTATCCGTCATATACGAAAGAACTTCAGGAGATGATTTAGTACACCAAAATAAGAATAAAAGTTCCTATAAACATGGGTCCGATTTCGCTTCGTTTTGGAGATACAGTGTTTCCAACTTGGAGCCTAATAATAGGAAGAAAATGAGTAATTCTCAATAAATCGTAAACGACGCACTGAATGAAAATTTCGTTTGTATCAACATGGTGGACGTTAAGAGTGAAAATACGATGGCCGTGTTGCCAACCCGGCATAACGTTTAACATTTTCAAATGGCACTACGTCGTGTTATTGGGTATTTGGCATCCTCTTACGTAAAGCACACACCGCAGTATTGCAAACTATGGATCAAACAAATATTTTCGCAATTTTATACAAACTACGTATTTTCGTAGGATATTTCATCCATAGTTTGGAACGTTGAGGTGTGTGCTTTATGTGTGTTGTTTATTATCGCTAGGGTGTGCCAAATACATAATAAACCGACGCAGTTCTATTTGAAAATTTTTAATGTTATACCAGGTTGGCAACATTGACAACACGGTGACATAGTGGTTTCACTCCTCATATGCATCATGTCCGGAAACGAAATTTTCATTCAATCTATCGTTTCTGATTTATTGACAATTACTCATTTTCTTTCTACTATAAGGCGTCGACTTTGTGCCCAAGTTGGAAACGCTGTATCTCCAAATCGAAGCGAAATCAGGCCCATGTTTATAGCAACTTTTATTCTTATTTTGGCGTAATTAATCAGCTCCCGAAGTTTGTGTGTATATGACTGGGACGTGTTTATGTTTCCCTGTATATGTTTCTACAATAAATTCTTTATTTTTATACTCATGTAGCACAGGCACATGAAACCACAAATTTTACGAAAATAAACAAATTTCTAAAACGTTGTCATTTATTACATAACATGTAAACAACTTCAAACTTCTACAATAAACTACTTTTATACTTATATAGCACAGGCATATTGTAGGAATATGCTACGAACTAGAATGCCCGTAATACTCGTATATACGTCGATCATTGTATAAATATCTGAATTTGAGTATTCTGCAGGAGTCGTTCAAGTATTACATAAGCATATTACAGACTTGCCAAGTTTTAATTGCAGAAAAAGCTGATATTGGTATCTACTAAAGCTGACATTGAACGTAATTGCTATTTGAATACTTCCAAAGAACAACGCAATTTACTAGTGATATTTACTTTTATTGTATTCGTCAGTGGCATACTTTGCTTTAAGTATTTTTCACCAATATCTCCCCTGAATCTTGCAACATAAAATACAGTGTTCTTTCCAATTTCGTGGAGGAACGGTACTGTTTTATTTTGTCACGGCTCTCCTCTCTGTTGCTTTGCTGCAAGGGTGCAAACATTAAAAATAGCTGCACAACCTTGAACAGTTTTTATAGTTTCTTCTATCATTACAATAAGTTTCACTGTAAAGATTACTCCAATTTACATGGCAATCTTCAAACGTTTCTGCAAGTTTGCGTTAGTTTATATTTGAATTACACAAGTTCATCATAGAAAAAAAAATCATATCATCACTACTGAACTTCAATACATTTTTTGAAGCTACTCGTCGGGACGACCGTAAGCCATAGTGTTGTTATGGCCCATACAATCATTTTATCTTTATCTTGAAGCTACTAGAAAAATATTCAGTACTCAACCAATTTCGACTGGACATATCTGTTAATCGAAACGAGAACTTGACATAAAAACTTTGATGAGGAAGATAGAATTGATTTTTTTAAATTTATGACCTTTAGGCATCTAAGGCTCAGGCCGGGATAGGGAAGGACTTGGGAAGGTGTCGGTCAGGGCCTAAGTCCAAGGTGCCATCTCGGCATTTGCCTGGTGTGACCGAGGAAAACCTCAATCACAATTAAAAGTGCATTAATCTAAAAAGACTGACAAAACAGCTGACATAATGTATACGTCGCGCTGACAAACGTCGAAAAACGCTGTCAGCCGTAAAAACTGACTCTTCGCACGCCTGATATTATTAGTCATTTAAGACCCTAGTAGGTGAAAATAAGCAAATGCCAGACTCTCTCCCCCTTGTGCTTACGTCAAAGTTCTTATCGTTATTGAGTAGTCCAAAACACTGTTTAAAATTTTTAAATCTACACTAATATGTTTTAAGCGATCCTTACGTTGGCATTGCTCTCACCCCCTTCCCGATTGTCAAATAATGTAAGTAAAGCTTCGACCTCCTCCTCCTTGAATGCTTACGTAATACTTAAACGATCCCCTAGGATATGGCTCTTAGGTAACTCTAGCTTAGGCCAGGATATGATGGGGGAGAGAGGATGCTGGAAGGTACCGTAGTCGGCCAGGTTCAAGTAAGTTTGGAGCTACCATCTCGGCATTTTCCTGGCATTATTCTTAAGATGTTTGACGAGTGAACGCCGTATCTAAATGGCCTTCAAAACTGTTCTGCGTATTTATGTCTTTTTTTTTTCAGGTCGCCCGTTTGCACTGACTGCGCCCAAAATTCTGCCATCTCGATGGCTGGTCTATGCTTACCAAAAATGTCATATCTCTGGTCCCCTCTCCAGCTTGTACACCACCCTATTCCCACCAATACCCCATATTAATAGGAAAAATCCAAGAAAAACAACGAAAAAGTCAGTATTTGATTATTTACACGTACATTATACCGCAGGAACACGACCACGTTTTTCTGTTTGTGGTGACTGTAAATCCGAAGTTAGAGGGTATAAGTAGTTTTGCTAGGGTTTCTATCGATTTCTAAGAGGAAAAATTTTAAAGCTGGGGGATGCTTGACGATTTGGAGGGGTGATATCCAAGTACAGATCAGAGGTCATTTTGTATGGGATATTTAACAAGAATAACCACAAATAAAGGATTTCAGAAAGAATCGGTACTCGACTTATTCAAGATACCCTACCACTGTTTGCCTTATATAACCATGAGAAACTAGTTAAAGTTTCAAGCAGATTGAGCAGTTGCTGGACGCGAACCCAGGATCTCATGCGAAGCCAGCGATCTACTATCTTACAGTCCTTACCACCTCCAGGAAGAAACAATGCGAAAACCTGACACTAAAAGCCACTGCTATTGTGTGATTTCAATCAAGCTAAAGCACTAGAATACACAGTAGGGGAGACTGAGGTCGATTGTAACAGTGCTTATATTTCGTGAACACTGAGACGAATTTTGCCATGAGTTGGCAGGATTCTTCGTTTTTCCATACAGGTATCTAGCACATCCTGGGATGAGAATGAGGCGACTACTGCATGTCCTATAAAAAGGCAGTAGTGGACACCTCCTAGCGTATAACGAAATCATTAATCATTCTGTTTTTTTCACAAATTTACTTTCGGATTTGACAGCTCGCTAATTAAAAATTAAATTGAGCTTAACTCTTGCGTCTTACCCCTTTCCCCGGCCCGGAACACAAATATGTATAACAGAATGCCACAGGGCATTTGCCTTTTTGTTGGATGAAAAAAAAATAATAATAGTGGGGTTGGCTTTGACGAGATACCTACAAGGCGCAAAGAAATTAATTTAGTTTAAGAAGAAGAAGAAGAAAAGGAAAGAGTTAGCTTTTTCTTCGCGACCCATTTAACAGACAATACAAGAAGATCTAATCAACTAAGAGCCTAAAGGCCAACGCCAAGAAAAAAAAAGAACGGATGTTTGAATTCATTTACCCAGCTTGGTTGATGGAATCAATTGTGATAGTATTAGTTTAAAAAGAAAACATGAAGTGCTTATTGGTATTGTCGACAATTGATATGAATGCAAAAAACTTCAAGTACCTTTGAATATGACACACAAATAAATATATTTAGTAATTACATTAGTTTGATTAACAGTTAACTAACTGGCATGAATTTAACTGTTTTGCTGACTTGCGTTGAAAGAAAAGAATGGTATTGCGGCAGATCCAATGGTTAAAGTTTAAGTTGCTCCAAGTGTCAGAGTTTGTTACCTTGTGGCAGCTCCAATATTTAAAGTTTAACTTGCTCCAAGTGTCAGATTTTGTTACCTTGCGGCAGATCCAATATTTAAAGTTTCATTTGCTCCAAGTGTCAGATTTTGTTACCTTGTGATAGATCCAATATTTAAAGTTTAACTTGCTCCAAGTGTCAGATTTGGTTACCTTGTGATAGATCCATTGTTTAAAGTTGAAGTTGCTGCAATTGTTAGATTTTGTTGCCTTGTGGCAGATCCAATGGTTAAAGTTTAATATTAAGGTTGTTGTGGTATAGTGGTGATGGTTACTGAAGATAATTTTTGGACGGGTATTGAAACATTTGACTAATGCTGACTTATAAATACATATGTGAAGACTTTAGTTGTTTGTTTTAGGAATAATGC
>JAGDQP010002979.1:0-98524 GCA_022664845.1 Lepisma saccharinum
TATAGTATACATCAAATAAATGTATAATGATCGCAAATTCAGCGAGCCCTCTGGTTAGCGTTGATGACTACGGGTTGACGGGTCCCAGGTTCGATTCCCGGCGCTGCCAAGGATTTTATCCCAGGCTTGTGGGTCTGGAACGGTTCCCACCCAGCGTCGTGATGCAATTGGGGAGTTGCTATGAATAAAAGATAGTTGCGATCACAGTGAGCTCTCGTCTCCCAACCCGTCTGGTCAGCATAGGCACAGTAGACCATCTCCTCCCTCGGGGAAGAGGTTTTATCCGGTAGGGGATCGTATATGGTTGTGATTTATTATTGTTATTTATATGTCAAACAAATATGTAATGATCGCAAATTCACCGAGATGTTTACTCGTTTTCATTACATCGGGCGAATGCCAGTGTTATGTCTTGAATCGAGGTGATATTTTATCCCCATCTCATTTGAATTTTATTGATGGCCTTTAACCATCTAAAGATCAGACCGGGGAAGGGGAGGGGAAAGTACGCAGGATAGTGTCGGCGAGGGCGTATGTTGAGGTTGTCTTCCCGGCATTTGCCTGGTGTGACAGGAAAAACCCTGGGAAACCAGACAGGGTGGTCGGCCGCTGGGATCGAACCCACAACTTCCCGAATGCTACCCCAAGCTCTACCACTTACCTACGATGGCTTGGTATCCCCATTTCATGTAACAGAGATAAAGTGAATGACTTGATGGCCTATAACGTCAAGAGTGTTGTAAAGGCAAGAAATGTACAGTTTTTAATTAGTCCTTGTGCCAGAAACCAGAAAACGATGATTTGGTGTAAAATGGGGGGACCAGATGAAACTTTCAGCACTTGTACACCGGCATGTATAGAGCACGAAAATACGCGATAGAAATTCCAGAAAGGTAGCTAACCTAGCGACCATTCAAAATGGCGGTCGATGCTATTTATTAAAATCAACGTATCTCGGCTACGAGTTATCCGATTTCGATGATTCGTTTTTTAAATGAAAGATATTTTCATTGGCTACATTTGTGTTTATTAGCAATATTTCCGTAAATATAATCGTTTTTTAGTTAAAGGTAAAAAAGTTTAATTTTTGCCTAAATATTTTATTATTTAATATTTAACTTTGAAACGACTGGTTTTAGATAAACCAATGTCCTTACACAAAATATACCGTGTAACCTAGGCTTTAATTTAAAAAAGAGACCAATTAAATTCTACAAGTATAACCAGAGATATGGACAATTCTTTGAAGATTTGTGCAATGCGAGTTAGGATTATGGAGGCACTAATGCGTGTAGAAGCTACATGAAGATTAGGTATGAAACGGGGGGACCAGATAAAACTTTAAGCACCTGTACTCTGGCATGCGTAGAGCACGAAAATACCTGATAGACATTCAAGAAATGTAGCTATCCAAGATGGCTGCCATCCAAAATGGCGGCCGACGCTATTTATTAAAATCAACATATCTCGGCAACGAGTTATCAGATTTCGATCATTCTTTTCTAAAATTAAAGATATTTTCATTAGCTATGTTTTGGTTTATGAGCAACATTTTCCTAAATGTAATAATTTTTTAATTAACGTAAAAAATTTCATTTTAGCCTAAAATATTTTCTTATTTAATATCTTACTTTCAAACGATTTTTTTAGATAAACCTAGGTCCTTACACAAAATATAGCGTGTAACTTAGCCTTTAATTTAGAAATAAAAGATCAATTAAATCCGACAAGTATAACCATAGGTATGGACAATTGATTGAAAATTTCTGCAATGGGAGGTAACATTACGGATGCACTAATGCGTGTAGAAGCTACATGAAGATTTGGTATAAAATGCAGGGAACAAACGAAACTTTCAACTCTTGAACACTTGTCTATGAAGAGCACGAATATGGGTGGTAGACATCACAAAACGGTTCTTATTCAGAATGGCGACCATTCAAAATGGTAGCTATTGCCAATTCTCAATGTTACGAGATTACGGTGGTTCCTTTTTTTAAAAATGAAAGTTCATTTCTTTGCCTTCAATTTTTATTAAGAGCAATATTTTCATAAATATAATAGCGATTTTGGTTTATTAAGTGAAATTAAAAAGTAACAAAAAATATTTATTATTTTCTTATTTAAGGTCTAATTAGGAAACGATATTTTTTGGATAAATATTTGCTTTCAAAATGCTTTAAGGCCGCTGTAGGTTAATGGTTTAGCGCTCACCTATGATGCTAGGGGTGATCGGTTCAACCCCTGCTCCTGCTATATAGACTTTGTGGTGGATTAACACCGTATGCGTGGCTTTTCTCGGGCTTCTTCCGTTTCATCCCAGTTTCTTTATTCCACCAATTCATCTCATCATCCATCCTGTCTGACGGACACTTGCCTAAAGGTCTTAAAATTAAATTCAAAACACGCTTCTTTTAATATATATACCTTTATATGAGGAATAGGGCAGTAATATCCGATAATCTGGACCTTAGAAATCACTACTAATAAAACGTTTGTTTTTTGTTGTACTGTACAAATAGGTTAAAGCCAGTAAATGCATTGTGATAGGCGTTAGAAACTAACTGAAAGTACTTTGTATTGGCCAAAGTGTCTCAGAAATGTATTAAGAAGTGGCATCAGCTGTAATAAGATTCCATTCAGGTCAGGCTGTGACAGTGTAAATGCATTTGCAGGACAAAGGAAGATTAAAAGGTTTACTGGAACAGCACAAAATAATGTCACAACATTTAGAAGCATAGGAATCGAGTGAACTGTTCCATGAGTTATTCAAGACACTTGGAAATTTACTTGTGCCATGTATTCCAAGAAAATATAAATTGGAAGTGCCAATGAGCTACGATCAAATTATTTACATCGAAGTACATCGAAGTACAGGTGAAGTCGATTGCTGCTAACTACCATCATGCAAGGATACATTGGAACGCGCAAATTTCCAGATAGGGATTTAGATACGAAGACTTAGAAAATACTCTACCAGAGGCTGAAGAGTATGAATGGAGAAAGGACAGCGAAGGAAAGCTATGCATAAATTTGATCGCCAGGAACTGTTGTACTTGCCATCCTGCGTTGCAGTTGTTACAGAAATACGCAATGATTGCTCTGGTTCAAATTATTAATTACCGAATTATTGTTCTTTTCTTCAAATAAGAGCAGTGTATTTTGCAAAAGCATTTATTGATCTAAAAATAGTAGTTTTCTAACATTTTTTTAGAAAATATTATGCTAATTTAAATAAGAAAATAATATGCATCATTTTTTTTCCTCGTCTTTTGAAAAGAAATGTTCGCCCAAACCTAAAATCTGCCTCAGTCAAAAATTTAATAAAAATGATTTCGGTTATAATTCACATTTTTATATTTTACTGAAAAAATATTAGATTTATAAAGATATTGCTCATTGAACTCAGAAAAGTTATCTTTAATTTTAAAAAGGAACCATCGAAATCGGATAACTTACAGAGGAGATATGCTTTGCGGATATATGTACCATTGAAAATTGGCGATAGCCACCATTTTAAATGGCCGCCATCTTGCATAGTTAGATTTTTGGAATGTAAGAACATATATCACGTATTTTCGTGCTCTATACGTGCCAGTTTACAGGTGCTGAAAGTTTCATCTGGTGCCCCTGTTTTATACCAAATCATAATGTAGCTTCTACACGCATTAGTGCCTCCATAATACTAACTCGTACTGCAGAAGATTTCAAACGATTGTTCATATATCTGGTTATACTTGTCGGAGTTAATTGATCTTTTTTTAAAATAAAGCCTAAGTTACACGCTATATTTTGTGTAAGGACATAGGTTTATCTAAAACCAATCGTTTGAAAGTAAAATATTAAATAAGAAAATATTTTAGGCTAAAATAGATTTTTTTAACATTAACTGAAAAATTATTAGATTTACGAAAATATTGCTGATAAACCAAAATGTAGCTAATGAAAATATCTTTAATTGAAAAAGAGAATTATCGAAATCGGATAACTCGTAGCCGAGATATATTGATTTTAATAAATAGCCATTTTGAATGGCAACCATCTTGGATAGTTACATTTCTTGAATGCTTATCACGTATTTCCGTGCTCTATACATGCCAGTGTACAAGTGCTGAAAGTTTCATCTGGTTCCCCCATTTTATGCCCACAACTTGTCTTGCACAAGGACTAAATAAAGTTCCGTTTCGTGTGGACAAAAAAAAAAAAAATTCATAACACACGAATGTGAAGTTCTCATTTACTTTCAATACCTACAAGGAAGGAGTTAAGAAACGTTGCTCTTTGGAGACAAACAGCCGTATTCAAAAACTTTTTTTTTCAAGTAACTAGCGCTGTACAAAACAATGACTACCAATATTAAAATATTTTTAATCGTTAGTACAGCGGTAGTTTCTTGAAAAAAAAGTTTCTTAATAGGGCTGTATTTGTTTCGCTCGTAACTAGTAGACTACACTATTTACTAGTATATGTCTGCTTCAGTTGAACCATCTTGCTGTTGTTTATTATATTCAAAATATACATAAAAAGTCGAGAATTGAATGCTGAATTTCAAGAAGAAAATATTTCGTTATCAGTCGTAAACTTCTGGGAAAATGTTGTGGATAAATTCTCCGCTTCACATTTGTAATAAAATCGAAACCGTGGAGAACTGATAATTAAAAACTAATAATCGCTTTATTTGATAAATTGATTAAAAACTAGAGAAAAATGTGTTTACACATAAAAAATACATTCACAACGTAATAAGTTCTAATGAAGCTGGATTGACTTACCTTTATTCCATGTCCGTGGCAGAAGTCTCGCTTTCACTTTCTGAAGATGAATTGCCAATTTCAATAACCAATTGTGCACTATCCCTATCATCCAAAACGTCCTGCAAGCCCCTATCTGCGGCCTTTTAATGTAATTGTGTCACTTCTCAGGAGTCACAGTATCAAACGTCGCCCGCAGTATTTCAATTAGTTTATTAATGGGTCGTCCTTTAAGATTTAGAGAGGCTACTTTTCGTTTTACTTGTGACCACTCCATTTCTATCGGGTTTAGAATACAATGATAGGGGGGCAATCAGAGCAACATGTGTCCATAAGAAGTAGCCATTTCATCAGTTGCATATTTTTTTCTCGCGAGGTCCATGTTGGTCAACGATTTCATTGACAAAACTCTAGAAACAAATGTTTTTAATTAAAGTGAGATAAAATTGTAATTTGTCGAATTCCATTAGTTTCGGAGCTACAGTCTGCCGAAAGCGGTGGACAGTAAGATTTAGAGCTTGGTATTTCCAATATGATTAACAGTGGATCTGCGGGAACAAGATAAGCTCAAAGACCTCCAACGTATTCCATCGAAGATGTCCTGTTTCGAAATTGTGCGAAGTCTGCGCATGGATTCCCCAAAGAATTCAAGGGATTCCCAGAAATTCTCTTGCAGTAAATGTAGGCCGAAATTTGTTTCAACTGACGACTTTACAGCAGGTAATGATAATTCGTTTGCGCCAAGTCGATTTCTGAAACAGATTCCATTCGCAGAGTGATTTTTAAAAATGCGTGATTGCATAACGAACAAAAATGAGGGCTATTTTCTGAACTGGAATACATGTAAGGAATTATGGATTTATTTTGGGCAATAAGGGAGAATTGCATACTTTTTATTCTTTAGAATTTGGGAGAAGCTGTCATTATTGGGTTATATATCGTTTTAGTAACCAAGAACCTTATCCCATCTCGCTTCAAATAACTCTAACTGTGACTTATGACCTGACAGACGTGACTACGACTGCGATCATTTGTTTCCCTATACTGCACAGTTTACACAATCATCGTCACCCAGGTTTGCGATGAGATCCTCTCATTGATAACAAATAAAGAATAGTTCGTTAAAAGTATGCCAGTTCGGCGAATAGCTCTGACTACTGTTGGTTTTGAACCCACGCATTTTTAAGTAGTCATTCGGAACAAGGAATCTGTTTGAGATATCGACTTGGGTCAACTGTACTTGCTGGAAAGTCATCAAGTTCACACACATTTTATCCTACCTTTACTTCAAGATATTTTTGGGAATCCCTTAGTTCCTTTGTTGAAAGACCAGTTCTTTGCCAAATGCAGGCAGAAAAAGGTGAATTTGTGACCCATAGTTTTCGATTTTGATCAAAATTTTCAAATGTACTCTTAGTTTAAATTCCGAGTTACAGGTTTGTAGGCCACCTGTATCCAGAATTACAGCGCTTCTAATTGTGCATGTTTTGTCTTCAAATGTTGTCGCGACCGACGCTTTATAAGGATACACCTACTTGAATTGTATTTTTAAAGTAATGCTTTATGAATTATAACAGACAAGATTTGGTATTTCTGATGTAAAATTCATCAGAGAGTCCACATTTGATAACAAAAATTTTGGTAGAGCGAATAGTTTTTGAGATATGGTTTTATGATTGCGAGAAATGCAGTTTCTGAAATGGTGTTCACGTTGCAACATAATGCCGTTAATATCTGGAGAGGAACACCAGATAGAGATATGCACCATTGGAAAGAGAAGAAAGTTGCCTACAGAATGATGTAATAAAAAACAGTGGGTTCTCGATGGAAACTTTATCTCCAAAGCACTTGTTTGATTTTACCTCATTATATATAAGTCAGTGGACATCGCAACATAATAATATGAATATCTCACGAGAAACACCAGATACAGGTATGAGACTTACACCATTAAAAAGACCAAGAATGTTGCTACAGAATGGTGTAATAGAAATAGTAAATTCTGGGTGGGAAGTCCGTTTACAAAGCACCTTTTTGTTTTTATATCATTATGTACATAAATGTAAAATCCTTCATTTCTGTGTGTGGCAGTCGATCCGGGAGCTAGTAAGGCACTTTCCTTTGGCCTAGAATACAAAAATTTGGAATGAAGTTTCGTGGCTACGTCAAACTTTCGTGAAAAATCTAAAATTTGCAAATATCCACTTATGTACCCCGAAAATACCTCAATTAATATTCAAATCATTGTTAAGACAATGAAATAAATTCATTGTTACCATTTTAAATTTCGATCAATAATGCAAGCTAAATAATTAGTTTAGAATTTTTTATAAGGTCTTTTAAAATGTGGATTGATGTAAACCAGAAACATGTATATTAAATGTCTAAAATCATAATAAAACTAGTAGAAATAATAGTAGTTGTAAGGGTATTATATTAGCAGTAATTTTTGGAATAATAATTATAGTAGTAGTAGTAGTTGCAACTGTAGTTGTATTTGTAGTAGTTGCTGTAAAGAACTTTGATAAACTTAATTTTTATAGGCTATGTGAGTAACTTGAACTTCGGTCCGTCGCGATTATATAAGTGCAGTGCTTAATAAAATCTACGTACACACTTGTCGCAGCCGGATTTCGAAACCGTGACCTTGGAGGAGAATGCCTCTAAAGTATTTGTTGCAATAGTAGCAGTAGTTGTAGTAGTTTTTGTCATAATAATAGCAGAATTAGTTGTACTGTAGTAGTTGAAATAGTAGTTGTTGGGATAGTAATAGTTAAACTATTAATGTTACAAACTAAACGAATTAACTTCTATTCACCGGTATATAAAATTGAATGTTTGTGTTTGTTTGAACGCAATACTCTTCAACATCCCTTGGCTGATTCGAACAAAATTTGGCACAATGTTCCTTAGGACTGTGGTGAAGCGTGTCCTCCAAGGGAATTCAAAAGACTTCAGTATGATTATGAGGACTACTAATAAAATATCTAAAGGAAAAATCTGAATAGAATTATTTTGAAAAAAATCCTATCCTTCACACACAAAGATTCCCAAGATAAGACGAACCCTAGCAAAACTCAAAATAAACTGGGCTCAAGAGTAACACGTCCTCTCCAGGGTCCGAATCTTCTTTATTAACCCTGGGGGGAAGCATTTTTCTCCATGGAACTTCTTCGCTTCGTTGCAAACTACCTATGGCAGTAAAACAAAATCCCTAGGTTTGAAGATTCTCAGGTCAAAGAAAAAGCTTGGAATTCTCTCAATGAGAATGTTTATTACAATTTGAAAAGAGAAAAAGTGACTCAAATGCAGGGGACTGCCCTATCCAAGAAGTTCAGTTAGTCTAACTGAAAAATAATTTTTCAATACTATTTTCAAACGTCCAAACAATCCGAGAGCTTACTATGAACAGCCGTATAATCTTAACTCATATATTCAACTTAAGTTTATTTTAATGACAAAAACACTGGGTTAGCACCAATACTGAAAATGCGAGTGCAATTCACGCATTGAAAACACTCACACCAACTTGAAAATTACAATACCTCTTCACGTGTCATGATCTCCTGATACTTCAACAAGCGAGTGCGCTATATAATCGGTAATTTAATCCCGTTTTAATTGTAGAGCATCAGGATTCACGGAAACGTTGGAAATGTAGGGGCAAACTTCACGCAGAGCTGCAATAAAAAATTTTTCATGAATATTCCTGAGAAGAAAAGAACGACAAAAAAAGTTTAAAAATAGAATTACATGGTTAAGAACTCAATTCCTCGGAGTAGCGAGAATGTGCTGTAATTAAATTCTGTAGAAAGATTAAATTGTCTATCAAGATTCGTGTGCACATATGAAGTGTAGGGGAAAATAAAATAAAATTATACTTGTAGTATCCCATAATACTGTTCTATGACCACATATTTCAATTTATTAATTTCATTACTTCCTAAAATTTTGTATAACAGTGTATTTAGTTTGTAAGACATTTCGTTTATATTGAATTTTTTCTAAGATTCGTCTCGACGTCTATAATATAATGAATCATGATCAAACGCTAAAATTATCTGAAGCTCCAAGGTAACAATTATTATGTAAGAGCAGAGCAACATGACTGTGAGAGCAATTTTATTCCCATGTAAAACTCCCTACGAAAAGAACTCTTTCAATGAAACCACGATTTGACCTTGGTTCACAAGAACTTTGAATTGTCACATGTGTACCTTCTCTTTCTCTAGAACCACGCGACAACCTGGAAACTTATTAGTGATGTGAACAGTAACAGAAGGATCTTTCCAAGAAATGATTTAAGAATTGTAAACAGTTTCACCTTGAACAGTGTACTTTTCCTACATGAAATTGATCAGTACTTCCTTCGATTCGAAAATAAACTATTATAAATATTACTGAAATCATCCTACTTCGAGCACTCGTAGACAGACGCTACAGCTTCAGCCTAAATTCTGCAAACAGCTATCTACAAGATACTCTTCGATTTGGACTGAAGAATTACAGAATCTTACATCTTTGGTTTAAACACGATTAAACCACTTATACAGTGACAGTGATAATTTGAACTTAGAACACGAAGTGCATCTAATTCGACATATCAACAGCTCAAAACATTTTAAATTCTAAAGGTACGTTGCTCTCTCTAAATTAACTAAAATGGTGTATGTATTTGATTCAGAATAATTTGGTATTTGGAGCTCAACTTAAACCCATTTGTATTCTTGATATTTTTTATTTAATATGTTTAAATTGCCATCTAAATTCATATTTGCATCATGATTCAGAACTTCAACGTCGACGAGGTGTACTGACATCTCTTCTTTAAGGATCCATGTTTAGTATATAATCTTGTATTCTTCAATTTAGCTAGCAATGACCTTCAATAATTGTTATTGTTAAATGTTTACTCGTGTTTGGTCATCCTTAACCGAGTCCGATAAGGCGTTCATCGCCTGACTTCAAGGTACCATGCCGACAGCTCGGACACTTCCCGTGATGTCCAGCGCCATTGTTATCGTTTAAATCTCTCGCATACGCCCTCAGCTCGGTCCATAAATGTTCCCCCGAGGTGGTCTGTTTTCATGGTGTTCGGCACTATAAATGACTTATTTAGACCGACTACGCAGTCTGGTATCAATACAATTAAGCCCATCAGATATCCTTGGCTATGGAAAACGCACTTTCCGTTGGGCTAGAAGTCTGAAATTTGACATGAAAATTGGTGGAAAGATTGTAATCACATGAATATTTTAAAAAATGCAGTCACATCAATAACGACCGTAATAACAGAGTGAAGTACCCTAATACCGAGAAAATCACTCCTGTTGGGCTAATAAACTGAAATTCGGGATAATGAAAGGAGTAAGTTGGGATTAAAAAACAAATGAAGAATACAATTATATCTAAGTGCCCATTAACCACGGTATTGAAAATGCAGTTTCCGTTGGGTTAGAAAGCTAAAATTCGAAGTCAAGGGTCGCAGGTAATTTGAAATGAGATGATTTTTAATGTAATGACACCGTTAAATAGCCAATAAAACCGTTAAGTACTCCGGAAACCCAGGTATCTGAAATATACTTACCGTCGTGTTAGAAATCTGAAATTCTTTATCAACATTCGTGCGCAGGTTGCAATTACAACAGAACGTATAAATACAATCACACTGTCAAGGACACTACTTAGCTTATGCGTAGCCGTGTGGTTACGGCGCTCGCCTTCTGTGCGAGAGGCCTGGGGTTCGATTCCCATTCGGAGCTCCATTTCGTAATAACGTTTCAATTCCCATAATTACTGATGTGTTTTGGTGTCAGGAAGTGCGTGGGACGTAAAAACATCGGCAAAACCCAAAACCTGTAGAATACGTTGACTCCATATATCAGATGGCAAACCAGCGGAGAAAACACATCGTTAAGTACCCCAATAATACCACTAAATATTCCAATACCTTAGGAATTCAAAATTCACTTCTATTAGTAAGGAATGCTGAAATGTGGCATGGAATTCGTGTGCGGAATGAATTGCAGCGTGTATATATATACAGTTACATTCTTTTGCTCCCGAATAATACAGTTAAGTATTCCAATGTTACCAGGTATCGAGAATGTCCTCTCCATTCGAATATAATGCTGAAATTCGCGTGGGTCGTTTGAAGTTTTAAAAAAATGCACATATTTCGTTAAATGCGGGAAAAATGAATTTTCAGTGATTTCGATATGTACCCTGTCCTAATAAGAAACTCCTAGCCGGGAAATTGGGACAAAACGGGACTGTACTTCCCGTTGATCTAAAAAGTTGAAAATCGACAAGAATTTTGACCGGCAGGTTAAAAATGATTACGAGGAGAAATGGACAATTTACAATCGTCTCTTCCTCAAATCAACCCATAATCCCTGAAAACCTGAAATAAAACAACCACAGGTACGTTGCTGAAGTGTTATCTTGTGTTGTCACGACAATATGCATACGTAACTGATAACTAAAGACATCCTGGCGTTGTCAGATTTAAATCTAGTTCTAAATATTAATGTTGACCTTGCAACATAATACGATGAATATCTCAGTAGGAACATCAGATGCAGATGTTGGACTTGGATCATTGTGAAGAGCAGAAAATTTCCTTTAAAGTGACGTAATAAAAACTGTGTGTTCTTGGAGAGAGGTTCATCTACTATGAATTTTTTGTCTTTATATCCTTATAAATAATGGTGTCGACCTTGGAACACAATGAATATCTCAGGAGGACCACCAGAAGTAGATATGCAATTAGCACCATTGGAAAGAGCATAGAATTTGCTTTAGAGTGACGTAATATAAAAAAAACCCATTGAGATCTCAGTGGAAACTCCCTTCGCAAAAAATGTTATTTTTTAACCTACAGTAGTTATAATTAAAGTTTCGCTGTTCGTCCAGTTCGAGATGGTAAAAGGTCAATGAGACAGAATCGAAACCTTTTTGATTTTGATTTGATTTATTGCGTTCCTTAGACCAATACATTGTACTCATTTGCACATATGGTATAGAACATGTCCATAATAAGAATACATATTTTCTTAAATTACATAGAATACATAGAAAATTGTTTTGTAGCAGTTTTTCGACATAATTCACTTTCATTATCACCTGTTTTCTTTACCCTTATAATATTTAGTCTTGCAAGTACTCATCAACTGTATAGTAAGTTTTGTTTGTCAACATTTTCCTAACTTCACGACAAAATATATTGATATCCTTAATGTTTTTTAAAGTTTGTGGCAATTTATTGTATAGGGCTATACCGAAGTAATGCGGTGATCTTTCGAAAATTTTTGTTCTGTGGGACATTTGTCTAAGATCATTTTTCATTCTTGTGTCGTGTCTATCAGAGTGTGTAGTGTAGCCATCAAGGTTACTTTTTGTCAGCTTTAACACCTCGTATATGTACAAACATGGAACTGTTAGCAAATTTAATTTCTTGAAAATTTGTCTGCAGCTCGCACGTAAATGTGTGTGTGTAATGATTCGAACAACTTTTTTTTGTAGTCTAAAAACTGTCAATAGCCCACTCGAGGATCCCCAAAAGAGAATACCATATTTTGCTCTCGAATAAAATGTACCATAATATAAGGATATCAATGCCTTTTTATTTAGAACAGTTGAGAGAGATCTTATAAAGAAGATATTAGTTGATAGTGTACGACATAAATTTGTTATATGCGTTTTCCAACTTAGTTTGTTGTCAATATATAGCCCTAAAAACTTAGTACTTGATACACATTCTGTGGTGGTGTTACTTATGGTTAATTTGTGATAAGCTGGGACAGCAGTATACGAAGGAAAGAAAAAAAAGACAATTAGTTTTATTGGCATTTAGGATTAAATTATTATGATAGAACCATTTTTCAAGTTTATTGGAAGCAGCATTTATGTTATCTTGCAGTTCTGAAGCATTACTGACTTTAATTAGGATATTGGTATCATCAGCATACAAGACCATAGTCCCTTGGTCAATATGTGATGGAAGATCATTTATGTATATGAGGAAAAGTAACGGACCCAGAACTGATCCTTGAGGAACACCTAAATTGACAAGGGAGGGTTTGGATGATATTTTTTGTTTATGCATGTTTTGATCCGTGTATGTGAGTTCAACATACTGATGTCGATTTTTTAAATACGATGAAAACCATTCATTAGTAGTTCCGCGTATCCCATAGGAAGACAATTTCGATAAAAGTAGTGAATGATTAACACAATCGAAGGCTTTGCTTAAATCACAACATATTGAAAAGGGATATGATTTACTGTCAATAGCAGATACTATTTCTTGTATGTAACTTAAGATAGCAGTAGTAGTAGATCTATTTTTTAGAAATCCATGTTGTGAGTTAGAAATAATTTTGTTTTGTTCCAGATGGGATAATAGTCTTTTTTTCATAATACTTTCGATAATTTTGGAAAATTTAGATGAGAGTGATATGGGTCGATAATTTTCACAATTACGTTTATTCCCTTTTTTATGTAGTGGCCTGATTAGTGACCACTTTAAATTTTCTGGAAATTGCCCATGATTAAATGATGCGGTTAACGACATGTTGAAGAAGAATATTGAATAAATAATTTCAATTAAAACTTTCCAATGTTTGTTTACACTTTATAAACATATCGTATATTTTGCAAATTATGTACAGTATATTTGTGTCTATGCCAAACGTCATTCAACATACAAAATATACTCGAAATCTCGTCCATCTATGTCCAGAACAGCTTGGAAAATAGCGGGGATGCTGTGTTTCTGTGGTAGAATGCTCTCTCTCATTCGTCGCGTTCTCGTATCAATCCCTGCTTGTGCCACGTAGGAGTTTGTAGTGAACGAACTCCGTATGTGTGTGTTTCATTGGCCTTTTCGTTCTACTTTCTTCATTTGATTAACCCTCTCATCATCATCCATTTGGCCTGGGCTGAAGTTCCCTAAATATCTTACATAAAGTTGAAGGCCAAGCTGAAGCATAAAACAGTGTGCAACACCAAGTGCTTGGCCACGCCGAACTGCTGATCTCGACCGCTGCTATTTCTAGTTATGGAGATATCTGAAGAACAAGTTTATCGAGTGAACATCCAAACAACAGACGATCGAAAGATGAGCATAACACTAATATTTAACACACGAGTGCAAATGCTTAGTGAAGTATTGTTGCACAGTGTTGTGTGTTTGAATGTCAACTTCAATTTTATGTAAGATCTTTAGGCAACTTCAGCTCAGGCTAAATATATGATATGGATTGAATATGGCTGTGATTTATATATATATATATATATAATGTAAAAACAAAATGCTATCTACATTGACTTCTCACCAAGAACCCGCTGGTTTTTTACATCATTATATAGGAAATGTTCTGCTCTTTCCGATGGTGCAAGTCCTATATCTTCATCTGATGTACCTCCTGAGATAGTCATGGTGTAATACTGGAAATTGAAAGTCATTATATATAAATAGTAATATAAAGACAAAAAGAGTGCTTTACAGATGGACTTTCCATCAAGAATTCACTATTTTTCTTACAACATTCTATAGAAAATTTTCTGGTCTCTTTATGGTGTCTCATATCTGTACCTGATATTCCTCGTGAGATATTCATGGTATTATGTTGCGATGTCCACATCATTATATATAAGGAGATAAAAACAGAAAAATTGTTTTGGGGATAAAGTTTCCATCTAGAACCCACTATTTTTAATACATCATTCTTTAGGGGAATTTCTTCTTTTTTCAATGGTGCAAGTCTCATATCTCTATCTGGTGTTCCTTTTGAAATATTCACAGTATTATGTTGCAAGGTAAAAACCATTTCAGAAACTGCATTTTTCGCAATTATAAATCCATATGTCAAGAAATGTTCTACGAGAATTTTGTTATCAAATTAGGATTGCCTGATGATTTTTTCATCTTAAACACCTAATCCTGTCTATTACAATTCATAGAGCATGACTTTGAAAAATTCAAATGGGAGTGTCTTCGTAAAGTGTCGGTGGCGACAACATTTGAGGACAAAAAAATAATTTGTTGCGCTATAACTCTGGGTACGTGTGGAATAGAAACCTGTAACTCGAAATTTGTACTAAGAACTCTTCCAAGAATTAATGTGACAAGTTTCTTCAAATTCGGAAACTATGGGTGACGTGTCCTGGTTGAAATGTCATGGAAGACCCAGAAGTCTTTGCGCAGCTATAACAGAACTTCAAAATATGTATATTTGGAGAGAGTCGTTTGAACTTCTTTGACAGAATATTACTCTCACGGTTCTACTGTTAATGATATTGAAATACCAAGTTCAAAATTTTATTTTCTCACGCTTTCGGCATTCTGTACCTCCGAACCTATCAAGGGAATGTCTTTTCTCGAACAAAACTTCTGGTGCGAAAATGTTTTTTCTGATGAACGTGATGCGCTGAGATCAGAAATAACAATCATTCATCTGTGAATTGCTATCTTCGTCTCCAAACTTTCCAATTAGAAGTCGAACACTGTATAATACAAAAGACGGGACACAACCTTATAAGCTGTAAACTCGTGCAAGGAGTTAGAGAAAATATTGAATAGAAGTAACGTAGATGCAGCTCTACAAGATGCAAGAGAAGATAATCATAGCAGCCATCTTGAAAGCCACCATCTTAGAATTTGGCCGAGAATATTTAATAGAAATAGGGTCATGTGTCATATCGTTTCAAGAAATCCAAATCTGATGTAAGTTTTTATCTACCTTTATTCGTTTGGGATATAGGGATCCTAAATGTTAGATTCTACATTCTACAATATGTGTGCAAATGATATACGCTTGGGCTCACATATAAACCCAGATTTTTGAAAAGTTTTTGAGGATCCAGCGAAGGATCCACACTGGATTCAGGAACGGCACATGTATGCCTGGGGACATGAAATCAAGTAAATAAGTCTGGCACTCGCGGACCCTTGCTGACTGCTCCAAAATCCCGGAATTGTATATCCATGAACTCTTCACCTCATCAGCGTAGTACAAATGAGACATCTTGCTGTTAAAATCAGAAAATATATCATCATAATCCACAGTCAGCAGTGTTCCTCCCATCTCGGTGCCATGAAAAGTGAACGACCAATTGAGAGGTACCTCGTTCACCCAGTCTGATGATGTGCTTTAATTTTCATTGTTGATTCTCATGACTTGCATCTATGTCACAGGCCGAGATAGAGGAGGAGACAGGGTAGGGAAATAAATTGGACCCCGCCTTAATCAAAATACCACTCCACCATGCGTTTGGTTGTGGTCAAGGGAAACGGAAAAATCTCTGTGAAGATGGCCGGCACTGAGAATCAAAACCGGGTCCCCCGATTGCGAAGCTAATGCACTACCAACTGAACCTTTTGTTATATCCATCTCTGTCATTTGAAAGACATTTAATCAGCAACCTACACCATCTTCAGGAAAGGTTAATTTGAATTTGGATTTTATTTTAAGACATTTAGGCATCTGAGAACGAGGCCTTCAGAAAATGTTAAAGTGTGAAAATCTTAACTGTCTTTAATTCTCCATCACAGCTATTTGGTAGGAACAAATGAATAGTATTTTGCCCAGAGGTAGGTTTTTAATACGAACAAAATATGTGCATTTAATGGACATGAATATCTTTCTCCATCTAAAGATTTGTGTGAGAAGAATTCACGATTTTGTAAATTCGAAACTTCTCAATCGAAGCTTCATGACCGAGTGTTCATAATGAAAATATTTTCGGTTTGTACAATCCACATGGAGTGAAATCATTTCAAACTATGTTAATTTATGGATCGAAAAGTGAGGATATGATGTTTCAGATCAAGTTACCAACTTTCACACTCTTATTGAACAACTTTTTTATAATTTGCATGCAGTTGTGTGATGATGTTCCATTCGAAGAAATAGTATTTTTGAAATGTAGCCATTGTTCGCTTCTTCTCTGTTTTAATAATTTCATAGACGACCCCAGCCATCACTTTTAAACACGCATAGTTCTCAACAAATATGATTTTTGTTCAGCGAATTTCACGTCTTTTAATTTTTTTGATTCATCAGCAAGACAGTACATCGTGGAAAACCAACAAGCCACTGTCTCTTGCATCTTCTTTAAAGATCAAGATAGCAATTCACAGATGATTGATAGTCCTTGATTATCTCAGCGCATCACATTTCTGAGGAAAAACATATTTTCGCACCAGAATTGTTATTCGAGCTAAAAATATACCCTTGTAAGTTGAGTTCGACGAATTACGAGAGCATTTTTCCTTAATTATTGATGTGTGTGTGTTCCCCATATTTATATCGTATAAGTGTATTGGGAATAACATTGGAGTTATAGAGTAGTAAATTCGTTACTGTGTGTATTATCACGATGCTAACAAAATATTTTATTGTTCTTTTTTCAGTGAAGTTTTGTGTCTAGTGAATAAACGTGACACAAACTTCAATAACTGCTGTAGAAGAAGCGCAGAAAACTTACCTCATCTTACAACAGAAATCAAGTCAGAGTAGAAGAAAGAAAAATAGTCCAGTCCTTCTATTTGTTTCTGGGAACCCAATCAAAACAAAACAGTAATGTGCAGAATATTAGCACATTGGTTTTGGCACCAGGAAAATTGCGTCCTGGTGTTAACATCATTGCCATTCTTTCTCTTCTGGTTAAGTGTTTATTATTCGTTTGAACCAAAATTCGACATAATAGTATAGTTCTCTAGAAATGTATAAATTTAGATCTAATTTTATAGCTACCCGTCTTTTTTCCAGGTAAATCGAATCTAGAAGGAACATTAAATATGTTGCCATCGAAATCATTTACTGTGTAAACCCACATTTAAAACTGATGACTCTAAAAGTTTAGAAAAAGCCTTATTGTCGGCTACAGGTTCGTCTCTGAATTAAAAGGATTATGTGGTGAGTATGAAAGCGGAAGATCCTAATGATGTTCTTGATTACAAATATTTCCAAAGTAATACAAAATATCCTGTTTCACCTGAAATGACGTTCAAGCGACAAAATCCGATAGTAGTTTTAGAGCGTCTCTCTTTGACTCATGCAGGTATAGGAATTAAGAGTTCCAGTGCATGTATAAAGCCCACTGTATTAACAAAAGATACGAAGAACAGAGTAAATGCAGAAGGGAAATTAAACCAAATTTCCTTGATACCACATCAGATATGCAAGATAAAATCTAAATTCAAACTTAACAATGACAAATCAACACTTTATAGGACTTTGTTTCGAGAAGTTGATGGTTCTATAAATTTAAATGGTCCTGAGACGGGGACAGGGGAAGCAGATCGTGGTTCTAAATATCCCAAAAAATCATTTCTAAGCATACAAGTTATACAACAACCTGAATATTGTAGAACGCTCTCTAATCAGGAGAAAAGTACCCCTTTGATGACTGACACAGGTTTATCATTCACATGTATATACTGTAACAAATCTTTTTGTGGTGAAAGTACTCTTCACAGCCATTTGAAAATTCACACCACTGAAAAAATACACAAGTGTGATATGTGTGACATATCGTTTCGTCGCAAAAGCCATCTAAAAGGCCATTTGATTACTCATATAGGTACCAAGCCATACACATGCGAACACTGTTCTAAGACCTTTGGTGACAAATATAGTCTTCAAAATCATTGCATAATTCACACAAATGTGAAAGCATATACGTGTGACGTGTGTGATAAATCATTTTATACGAGAAGAGCTGTTAGGTGCCACGTCAAAAGGCATATAGAAGTCAGAGAATTACCGTGTGCAGTATGTGAAAAGTCATTTAAGGGCATAGAAAGTTTAAGACAACATTTGAAAATTCACAGAAAAGAAAGACCATTTATATGCAGTCATTGTGGTAAGTCATTTGGCCAAAAAAACAATCTTAAACAACACATGATTACACACACAGGAAGCAGAGTATATAGCTGTACAGAGTGTGGTAAGTCATCTAAAACGAAAGGGAATCTTAACTTACATATGCTTACTCACAAAAAGGAAAAGGAATTTACCTGTCATGATTGTGGTAAATCATTTGTTTCAAAAAATACAGTTAGCCAACACATGATAATACACACAAATGAAAGACCTTATACCTGTGAACTTTGTAACAATTTATTTCGACGGAAGGGAGATTTGAGTAAGCATATGTTAACTCACACACTTGCTAGACCGTACAAATGCGAGCATTGTGATAAATCGTATAGTCAGAAAGGTAATCTAAACGAACATTTAATAACTCATACAAATATGAAAAAAATTCCATGTGAAAGGTGTGGTAGGTTGTTTTCCCGAAAGCAATGCCTATACCAGCATTTCTTAGTATTTCACACAGACACAGGACCATATATATGTGCAGTGTGTGGGAAATCGTTGCGACGGAAGGTGGATCTATATACACATATAAAAGCTCACTCAGATAGCAAAGCATATGCGTGTGACCGTTGCGGAAAGTTGTTTGTTCTGAGAAGATATCTGAACAAGCATATAAAAAGACATACGTAAAGAAAGCCTATACGTGTAATGGAGCATGAGCAACGATTTCGTTTCCTCTGTAATCTAAAGAAGTATTTCGTAACCCTCACAATGCAATAATTTATTCACGCCAAATATGGTAGATGATTTGATCAGAAGACCACTCTAGACAAAACAATTAATTCAGAGATGAAGATTCCAGAGGAAAGGGGGAGGGATGTCTATTTTTATAAAAAGAAAATGAGTGTACTCGTAACAAGTAGATCAGAATGACAGCTAAGTGCTCAGAAAATTTGAATCTAAAAGCGTAAACAATCACGAGGTTATAGTGGTTTTGCAACAATGAAATACATGGGAGTAAATGGTAGAGTTGAAGTTTAAAAAGTGTTATACAAGAAATCGCTTTTCATGGACATCCCCCCTTCCCCTGTACTCTTCAGATTTGTGTGCCTTGTTGGTCTAGTACGTGTTGTTAGAGCCATTTGAATGTAATTGCGATCCAAGCAAATATTTAGTAAATCACACACTCGGGTTAGCTAATATTTGGCGAAATAATGAAACCACTTGATATTTCAGATCAATAATCACATTCACATTAAAAGTTTATATTTTGTTTGGTTAGTAAAGGTATTTAAACAGATTTTAAAACATACGCATAGGAAGCATATTTCCAAAATGTATAGGTATATTGTATACCTAGAGGTCCAGTGCGTATACATTATATATATTTACGCAGAAAGTTAAATCACCTACTGTGGAAATTGTTCCAAATCATTGTGATGAGAAGGAAGCTTACGGAACATTTAGTAACAGTTGAGAAGACTATGTGAATATTCTTGAAGCTCATTTGCCGATGTAAAATCTGTTAACACAAAGCGTTCAACTTTTATATGAATTGCAGAGAATATTATTTAATTTAAATACTATATTTTGATTCCATTCTTAAAGTGAATGATAATGACCAAATCACCAGTGTGATAAATCAATTGGTCCGAAAAGTGACGAACTTCTCGGATATGTGTACAGCCAGTTGGTTACTCGTGTCATTGTAAAATAATACGGATATAAACACTGCTGTTCTTTGAGATATATTTCCTATAGACATGTAGAGCAAGTTGGAATTGTCGCTTTCTGTGTGCGCGCATACTGGATCAAGTCCAGCAGATGCTCGTAGAAGGAAATGTTTCCACTACCAACTTATCAATAGCTGTTCAATAGGTTATAGCTCATTTGCGACATTAATAATTGTTCAAGGAATTTATGGACATCCAGTGTTGTCAAGAGAACAGCGTAAATATGTACTTTCTAAAAAGATATATTGGAGGATTCAATGACCAATAAATTTAAGGTCGTTAAGTCATACAGAATTTGACGATTTTAAATAAAGGGTCAGATGAAAAATGCAGTCAACTTCCATTTTGTGAAATTAAGATTATATAGCTAAATGACATTTGAAAGCATACACATTTGATGGATTGAAAGCAAGTATGTGCACTCTTTCTCGTGGCTGCTAAGGGGGTCGCCTCATCAGCTGACATACAAAAAGCAGTTATCTCTTGCAATTTTTTACTAAGCAATTTCATTTTTTAAAGTTACCTGCTTTTTGCATTTGACCCTTTTAATCTGGTTTCATATGAAGATAAGATAAATTATGTTTTAGTATTAGCTTCTATAAATAGTGAATATAACTCAATATATGTTGTTCCAATGTATAAACCTTAAAATTGGGTATATGCAGTAACATTAGTAGAGACTATGGCTCGTCGCAAGAAAATATACCTGGAGTTAATATATAATGAAAAATGTGTAACTATTAGAGGTGAGTCGATACCAGGATTTCTCGATACCGATAGTTATTTCCCACCGTCGATATTCGATACTCATTACTTTCTTCAACAGTGCTCTACATTGTAAATCATTCATTCGTATTGAAAAGTAGTATTACAATATTTTCTATAGCTTATACTTCTTGTTCGATTGTACATTAGAGTGCTTTGTGGTTTCCTGTTGTAATCTGTTTTTTTTAAAGATTAGTGGTGTTATGACACCTTCAATCCTGAATGTTTTCTTACATATTACACAAATAGCATGATTATTGTTTGTAGGATCCACTTCAAAATAATTCCACACTTTACTCATAATACCAACACAGAAGCAATTAGAACACGAGTATAGCGCACTCTGCCACTTCGAGAAATAATGGTGAAACGTTGTTTGAAAAGGGATCTTTTGGTAATTTTTGAATTTGTACCTGGAGGATTTGGGCCAGTCGGCAATTGAAATTCTCGGCGCTGAGATATTTTATTTTACTGAAGCCTCATCAATACTTGAACAGGCACCCAGCGAATTGATCTCTCGATGTGTCTTGCTTTCTCTCTCTTCCCCAATCTCGTAAGACATTTCTATCTCTGGCAGCCATTCACGCCGTAAATATTAAGAAACAATATAACAGTCTCTGGATGCGCTACGACCTCACCACATAATATCGTATATATGTGTGTGCATATTTATAAGAGTGATTGATGGGCTATGGCTGTTTTTATTTTAAACTTCACCCAACCAATTCTGTGACCGCGTGGTTCGGGTCTTTATTTTCCTTTTCTCACGCATATTTGAAAGATAGTTCAAATTGAGCATCCTCTTGTTTGTTGAGGGTGTGTGTGTGTGTGTGTGTGGCTGGATAGTCATAAACTGTACTGAACTGGGGGATGCTTTCAGTTCTTTTGTTTCATAATGAGGTTAGTTGTTACCAGAAAATAACCCCTTTCACAGGATCAGTGAGCAGAGACAAGAAAATCGATGATGAACAAGTGAAAAGAAACCATCCATTGTCCCAGAATCTTGAGACTGGGGGCAACCTTTTACTGCAACAAGTCAGGCGACGAAGAGCTAAAGAGCAATAAAATTTCTCACCAAGTTCTCTTTTATGTTCAGCCGGGATTTTCTTCCCTAAATATGAAACCAAGAAACTTGCTTCAAATTCCTTTTTTTTTCTTTCGAAATCTCAACAAGCTTCCGTCGGAATATTAGACTTAGTTACAACTGTAAGTACCTTGTCACTTTCTTACTATTACTATGTTCTAAAAATGGGCCAATGCCAAAATTTCTGGATACCGATACTTTTTTCTGATCTTCGATATCCGATACTTTCTTCAACAGTTTTACACAATATTAATGTTATTTATTATTAAGTAATAATTCAAATATGAAAATTTCCTATAACTTGGACTTTATTAGCTTATTCTAGTTAAAACAGTTATTTTATTTTGCATATTGTTGACAATTTTCTTTGATATAAAAGTAATGCGTCTTTTCTAAAATTTGAGAAAATATGTTACAATATTGTTCACTTTAATGAGTGTATCAAATAAATGGAAAACAATAAAATGTTACCATCTTAACGAACAGAAACATTTAATGGCTGAAAGGAATATTAAAAGTTCTTGTTAAGAAACTCGAGGTTTTTCATTCTATAGGAATCAAATCAAGTTCCTCTGGTGTTACAGATTATTTCTGTTGTACTGAAATGTATCGGAAAAGACTGTTGCCAGCTGCTATCCACAAATATTATGCGCCATTTCCTCCATTTCGAATATTTTTCAGTAATCAAATTGTCACGTGCGTGACTATATCTCAGGTGTTGAAAGGATGAATTTGAAATGTTATTGTCATTGCAGCATTTTATACAATAGAAGGAAATGTGTTTTGAGCTAAACTAGCCTTTTGAGTACTCGGCAAACTGGATCCAAAGTCACATGGTATTAAGAACGCATTATATGAAATTTCCATGATATTAAGAAACCATTATAGAATAGAATTGAAAAGAAGTAAAGCCAAAACAAACAAGAAAACAATTGTCACTCCTGACTTTTCTATTCTGAGACTTGAGACGGGAATATGGGCGCAGAAACTCTACAAGATACCCAAATTCAAGTAGCTAGCTTATTGTTCTTTATGTCCAACCATGATCTCTCACCCTTTAACTATGAAACATGGAAATTTTGTTGTTTTGAAGTAATTTTGTTTTAACTCAAGAAGCTTTGGCTTTAAGAGTGAGATGTAAACATTAATTTTCTACGTCTAGATTATTTTCATAGAAATATATTGTTAAATAATGTATATGAAAGTATCGCGCTTATAATTTTAGATATTGACCGATACCGATAACTTGCAAGTAATGGTGGTGTCGAGATATCGAAATTGTGAAGAGCCCATCTCTAGTAATTATGTTTCGGTACATTGCCATTATAAAAATAATTCTGAATAAGTATTTTCATATGTCAAAGTCCCCGATATATGTGTTACTAACTGTAATGTACGGCAGTAATAAAATCCTTGTAGAATGTCTTAATATAGGTTATATGATTATAACAAAACTAAAAAGAATTGTACATTTCGTAACGCACTTGGATGTTTGCTACATTGCAGTTATTTAAAATCTCGAAACATTTTTAAGTATGGATCCAACAACAACAACGTGATCTTCGACCACGGCCGCCAATTAATATTTTTGGCTTCCGCGAATGTTATGTTTTACTTGAAATGCTATTAGATCGATAATTTATTGCATGGGAATGGTTTAGGTATAGATCTAATTTTATTAAACTAAAATATCAGTCAGCTACAAAGTTTGTATCTTTACAATTTCTGTTCGTAAATGTACCAGATTTGGTCGGTCTCCTTATTGTTGAATTCGATTACGTTGCGTCATAAATTCTCTGATATATATCCAACTTGTGTGCTGAATTGTAGTGTTGAGAATTAGTTTTTGAAGAGAATAATGTAATATAGTATCGATGAGATGTCCAAAATATTATTTCTTTCTATCTAAAGAAGTTTTGTGGGCAAACTTTTGTAGTAACACGGTTGATTATATGTAATTGAGTGTTGATAATATTAGAGGTAATAAATGCCTCATTTTTTAAATGGATTCCATAATAACGTAAACACCAATGAGCTGATTTAATTACCGACTTTCCACTATTTTTTGGATATTATTATTATGTTCGCTTATTGAAACTGAAATACACCATGGTGTTTTTATATAATATAAATATTAAAAGATTCTATAATTTATTCTGATAGTTAAGATTCAAGAAAAGTGTCTACTGAATTTAGCTCTCTTTAACGACCTGACTGTGACATTAGTGTTGTGAACAACCTGCGTGTTTAATTTTAGTGTTAAATTCCCCAAAATTGATACTTATGTGGGTTTTTATATTTTTTCGTGTACATATTCTATTTTTATTTTCTCATGGTTTATACTAGACTTATTTACATCATCAGTAAGATATATAAACAAGCCATTCTGCTACTGGCCAAATTTGACCAATATTAATAATTTGTAACGAATTTATTTTCTAAATTTAAGATTTGTTTATTTACAATTGTTATACATTGAAATTCACCATTGGTTTCTTTTTGCCATTTAGTTGAGTCAAAATATTTGCTAAGCTAAAATACATTCTAAAGACAGTTTGATAAACACTTTATTCTTTTTTTCCTCTATACAGATATGGAAAGAGGGTTGACTTAAATTACTAAATCTACATTATTGCATAAAAACGGTGTTGTGCCAAACTTGCTTAATTAAAACTTAAGCTATTATAAAATTAATGTAAGTTCAATATGAAATTTCATAACGTTTTGAACCACTACAAATATTAACCAATTATTTGTAAGCTTATTCAAATAAAAATGAATATATACAAAAATTCGATGTCTCGCTTTCTTCCTAGTAATATGTGGTATTATCTCCGACTATACTGAGTAACTGAATGTGATCGTTACTTTTCTTGAAGGAATATATGGGATGTTGCCAGAACATTCTTAGCATATACCATGAACAATATGCACAGAGATAAATTTTGAGTGAACACGTCAGAATGTTTAAACTGAAAAACGGTTTGAACGTCTAAAGAAAGGATCAAATCGTCTAAATCAACAAACGGTCAGATCGTCTAAAGGCAGAACGTCTAAAGAAATGGTCAAATCATCTAAACGAGGGAAAACAATAACAGCAAAAGAAAATTGACAAAATCAATCGCAACGAGAAAAGAACACTTAAACGTTGAACAGCGTTGCCAATTCATCTACTTTGTAACAAACCAGTTACTTTGAACACTTGATTTATTTACTACTACAATCAAATTTAATTTTATCATTGATAAGATTAGACTTTGACTACTTTCATATTTTGCTACTTTCAAGTGATCACAACACCACTGGCGTTAAAGCGACAAATCAATCCAAACGTGTTACATTACATTATTTTATTTTACTAACAAAATACCGGCAAAATTATTCCTATTATTATGTGCGTATGTTTATGTATATATTATGTTCCACTATAACTTTTGAACGCCTTGGACAATTTTAAATTAACTTTGTCACTTGAATATGAAAAAATACGGTGCGGCTAAGACACCCTTAGCAGCTTTAGGGATGGGATCGGAAACAGTCTCATATAAAAACAACTGAAAACGTTTTCGAGGTCGCCGAGATGAATAGTCATACTCCCGATGACATTTAAGTCAAAGTTCAGCCCCCATCAGCATGGGGAGAAAGGGGTAAAAATAGTATATCAGATATGACCTTGATTAGTGTCGAATCAATAGTTTTCGGCGTCGGTAAGGTGATTGATGACAGTCTCGATGACATTTAAACCCAGATTTAGTCGAATTCAACTCTCTTGAGCCTAACAGAAGATTGGGATAAATAAATACGAGGACATTGACTAGTAATAATAACTTGAAGAGAGTCTATTGCTCATACTTGGGAAGTGAAGTACGATTTGGTACTACATGATAAGTAATTTTGTTTGGTAAAAGATGATGTAATGTTCAAGTTAATGAATATAAGGCTATTTTTCTTGCGTAACTCGTCTTTACAGGTGTTCTGTCAGGGTTGTTCGTTTGGGAGGAGTAAGGATCACATTGAGAAGGTGTAGGTAGAATTTTGCAGAACTTGTATCAGTTTTAGAATATTTTTTAATTAAAGTTGGAAGTGTGCTCAAGATTTTGGTGGATTAGCAAGCGAGGGGAGAGGAGTATTATCTGTGCCTCTTCATGTTTGCAGTTTACTTGAAAATGTGGAAGACAAGGTTATCAGCCTTGCCTTAACAAATAATAAAAAAAATGAAGTTCTGTCGCAACTTTACGTTTGCGGATCACTTGCAACGTATAGTTCATCTGTTGCACCAAATAATGGAATAGTGTAGAAATACCTAATTCTGCTGATGTAAATACTCCAAAACATACCTTAATTTATAGTCTTGCCCACGAGATGAGACAGGCCGCCAAGCTGTCTAGTCTCGTAAAAGCCTTGTCTCGAAAATATGTTCTTGTCTCGGCTCGTGTCTTGTTCCGAGGAGTTCAGTATCGTCTCGCCCTGTCTAGAATTCATTTTTATATTTTTCTCGTGCATTCGAAGCAGATGCAGATATTAAATAATGAGGTAAAGCAGATCTCTGACAATTCCAGTTTATACACGTATTCGACGTCGCTTTAAAAGACTTTGGTCTTCTCCCTAACCCATAGTCAACAATAGGGCTTTCCTTACTCCCACAATGTATATGTCAGTTCTGGCTTAATTGTAACTTGAACTTGGCGGACTACCATCCAACATCCTCTATCCCGCCATGAGGCTGAGATACCTAAAGCCATAATGATGATGGATATTAATTAAGGCAGGCCTGTCCCAGAGGTCCCTGGGCAAAGTAAACATACAGGCATTCTGTCAGATAAAGGTAACGTCTTAAAGGACGAGACCAGCAGTTTAGCGTGTACTAGGAACTACTTGAGTCCCCACACGGAATCAAACACGAGACCCCTCGATTACAAGACCACTAGTGTTACCACTCACACACAGGTCACACATAAAATTCTTTTAAATTCATTTCACTCTGCCTTAGTTTTTTGTTGATCAACTCAGGTTTTCTTCAAAACTGGCAACAAAACAAACGAAGGAATATTAAAAAGGCTATAGTCTCACTACAGGGCACGAGCACACCTCTTAGAAACGGTTACTTAGTTTCGACTGAATCGGTTGTGAATCATCAATACCCTTGGTACAACCCAAAGCATTCTTTTCACTTTTGTTTTCAAAATACCTTTTCACACGTCCTCGAATTCCAGTTCAACAAATAAGGAGGCTTACGTGACTTCCTAATTTCAAGGAAGTGAGTGCTTTGATTCCGTTAACAATCGTAAAGGATCCGATGGTCCTCTGATAGCATCTGAGACTTACAAACATTTTTATAAAATATGTGGCGATTAGGGTTCCCAACCGTGTGGTTTAGAACCGGACAGTCTGGGTTTTAGGGCGATTGTCCACTACCCGGATATGAGTTCAAACCGAACGCCTAATGCCCGGTTTTGATATTTCCTAAAAAGACATTTAACTTACTGTTTAAGGTTTTACTCTGTGGTTAAGGTCCCACAATTGTAAAGTTAGTAGTCCCAAAGTGTTAATTCTAGTTTTTTCTGGACCTGTTGAAACCGTTGTTGCTAGTTCTGAAAAATATATTTATATCTAAATAATGTATTGTGACTTTTGACGCAATATAATACCTTGTACGGGCGCCTTAGATTTCTATTTTGAACCAAAAATACCTATTTGCTACACACTTGCCTATCGTAACAGTGAGTATTCATCTTGCATATATAATCTTTGTATTTTTAGCCATAATTAATTTTAGGCAGACCTGTTAAATATTCAATAGACAAGTAGATAATGACATAGTAAGATAAATTATTAATTGTGCAAATATTAATTTCGAACCAATGTAAATTTATTTATCTGTAATCTGTTATTGAACTATATTTCGTATACACCACATCATCATCTATGATAATTTGGCCCTGATATTTTTACCTGAAATATAACTTTTGCTTTCCTTACATTTTGTTGTCAATGATTATGACGTTGGAAACGAGTTCAGTTGGTTGTAATCGAGAAATAATATTTCTCAATATTTATGCGAAATCGGAAGTCCTGCTATGGATTAGTTTTCCTTAAGTCTCTTAGATTATTACGCATTTCTATAACAAACACCATAGAAACTGCTAAATTTCGTATTTCGTTTTAATTCAAGTTGTGTTTAAGTTAATATGAAATGAGTGCAGGAATTATCCTGAGTGTCTTGCAGGTCAGATTTCTAACCTGAAATAAATCGAAATATCCTCCTTTTGAGAATTTTTAGTTGGCAACCCATGTGGCGATACTGAAAATTAGCGTCCTTAGGGTTGGAACACATAATATTTTTCTATTATTCCGAATAATGTTTACTTCGAATTTTGTGCGGAATGGAAGCAATTCGAAAATTTGAGTTTTATAGAAAATGAATTGGCAGCACTGACAACTGGAGTGTTTGCGGACGCTGACAACCTGGCTTAGACTGGCCGGTCAGCCCGAGGGTCGTTGTGTCCTTGTCTTATACCTCAAATGACGCGATATTTTTCCTATTAAGTTTCTGCAAAAAATGAAAGTAAGTCCGGTAGTATCATTTGTATTTGAGAATAACGCTTATTCACAGTTCACGGCGCGCTTAACTTACTTTATTTTTCGTGCGAAGTTTGATACGGAAAGTTCTTATAATACCAGGGGTGGGCAGCTGTCCAGAACCCACCTCAGAAATGACGGGTCTGTGAGGAGAATATATATTTGCACTTGACAGAAGAGAAATCTAGGAAGAAAGGAAAAGGCAGTCTGGTTACACTTCAGAGTTAAACAACTCTAAAAAAAAAAAGAAAAAAAGATAAACATGACCATTCTTTTAATCCATACTGAGATTACGCATGCAGTAAGGCAAGCAGAGCTTTTCTTATATATTAATGGATACAATGTTTCAGGTTACAAGTTTGTTCAGTATTTATTCAAAAAGGAAGTGAGGAAAAAGTCGTAGGTTTGAAATAAGCATATTTCGCCATAAGGGATTTTTTGTTCAACACATTGCTTCACATTTTGAATACCACAGAACTTACTGAAGAAAACTGCATAGTAAATGTATTTCATGGTGTTTCAAACATGAGTGGCGGATAAGTTGTAGTTTCATCCAAACTCAAGGTCATAGTACCAAAGTATGTTCATACCTGCTGCTATGCGTATGTAATGAATTTCGAAATGGCAAATGCAGCTTAGAGTTTCACAGAAACCATTCTTCTTACTACTAGTCATATTTTATCTATGCTAAAGCAGATAGAGGTATTTCTGAGGAACTCTCACAAGAAATCATTTATGTATTTGTTGCAAAGCTCAAGAAGAAATCTAGCAGCTGCAGATATTGGACAAAATAACGTAAACATTTTTCAAAATTGAGGCATATTGTAACTGTGCTTGGTAACACTGCGAAAATCAGCAGTCTCTCTCTTTGTCGCAGGAAGCATATACTATACTCGATACACTAATTACGATTAGTTAGACAGTGCAGTTGTGGAAATTACGTAGGTTTGCTGAGTGACTAGTATTTCTGATTTGATGGAGTTTCGAAGAGGTCTAATTGTACGTTCCCGTCTAGCTGCAGCATCTGTGAACAAAACAGCGTCGTTATGCAGTGTAACACAAAGCTAGGATTCCAAAGTCATGAGAGCATCCACAAGGCGCGGTATGAGTCGATGAAGCACAATAGTGAAACCGTGTATGTGGAACTTGTTAAAAAACATTGTATGGTTGGAAACTCCTTAAGCCACTCAAAGTTAGGGACTTCTCCAGAAAGTTCTGTAATTTAAAATTGTAGTGGTGGATATACGTTTTTTTTTTAAAATATTCAAAATTTTAATAGCTCTTTCAGACTACCTTTAAGCCAAAAATCTGCACTACTTTCAGGTTCGGAAATTTGTTTTTGTTCCTCAGAATTAATATAGAAATGCGAGAGACTAATTCAGTAAGGCGATTGATGTATCAGAATAGTTTTCATTTATCCGTTATATTAGAAACGTTAGATTAAAAATGCAAAAAGGACCTTCTCTGGAACTACAAATTATTTTAATCGACTTTGTTAAAAAAGAAAAAGAAAAAAAATCAGCGTATTCGCAGAAGACGATGAAACAGGCTCCTCGGAAGAGGACGGATTCTGTATAAGGGGTTTTAGTGTTGTTATTGGCAAATTTAAACAAAATATGAAGACGAAATTTGCTCATCATAACAACATGTACCTACACCTTCTTTTCATCCAAAGAAATTCCCGAATCTTAAACAAGGTTTGCCAGCTAACGCCTTAGACAAAATATATACCCTATAATTTGTACCAAATATTGAGTGAAGGTAGGAGAGAAGCTACATTTTCTGCGCAAACCTGGACGCAAATGATTTGTAAATTGTGAGAATACATGGGCATAGGCTCAGGAAGTAAAATGTCAAAGGAATCTGCAGAGAAAATGAAAAAGAAACGGCAAGTTGAATCCAATGACCCTGAAAGATCTGTATAACCTGCATATATTGCAAATATATACAGGGTGTCCATAAAGTCCGTTGCCACCCCGTGTATCTTCGAAACGACTGCGAATATGAGCAAACGGAAAATCACGTATTTCATTATTTTGAGGGGCTTGAATTTGAGCTATAAAAGTTCCACCCCAGACCCCTCTAAATGGGGGTACGGGAATTCAACTCGAAAATTTCAAATGGCAAAGGGAGGTCAAGTAATATATCGTTTGAAAGGTCTCGACAAAAGAAATATTTTGTCGAAAGTTTCAAGTCGCTATGTTGACCCCATCCAAAATGCCGGCTGTCACATTTCGTGTCCATAAACTCCATTGCCACCCCGTATATGTTCGAAACTACGGCGAATACGAACAAACGCAAAAACACGTATTTCATTATTTTGAGGGGCTAACATTTTTAGCTATAAAGGTCCACTTCGTGTCCCCTAAGGGGAGTAAACGGAGGTCTGGGTCTACGTAAAATTGTCAAAGGACAAACTTGGTCAACTGATACCTAGTGTCAGCGGGTTTGATACAAGAAATAATTTTGGGAAACCTGAAAATTTCAAATTGTTTGATATTTCAAATGGCAGTAAGATGAAAGTTCTAAAATGAAACTTATATTCCTCACTCAGACAGCAAGAGGTCTAGAAGTGACTCTTCACAGCAAAATCTGTATCTAACTGTTGTTATCATGATTATTTTTGAAGTTATAACATACCCAAAAGTAAGCTGCTATGTTAGTCCTATAGTTTTGTAATGCTAGAAACATTTTGTTTTTCTTTGTTTTGCTGACAGGTGTAAATTGGCAGTGTTGTGAAGAGGTTCCAAATTGCTGACAATAAGTTTTCCAGCATGTTCCTAGGTACATATGGCTTAACCACTTAATAGTTTCTACATGTTCAGCCTATAAATATGTAACTTCAACGCGTGTATCTCCGAAACTTTCATCAGCAAAGTGTAACTGGAAAGACACTTTTTAGTGGTTAAGGCATATGTACATAGGAATAAGCTGGAAAACTCATTGTCAACAATTTGGAACCTCTTCACAACATTGACAATTTACATTCATCAGCAAACTCTCATAAAGAAAATTAAAGAAAAAGAACATGTTTCGAAATGTTCCTAGCAATACAAAAGTATGGACTAATATAGCAGCATACTTGTGGGTACGTTAGAACTTCGAAAAGAATCACGAGAACAACATTTAGATACAGTAACTTCTAGACCTCTTGCTGTCTGAGTGAAGAATAGAAGTTTCGTTTTATAAATTTCATCTAACTGCCATTTGGAATATGGAACAATTTAAGATTCTAAGGCCCCCCAAATTATTACTTGTGTCAAACCCGTTGACACTAGGTATCACTCGACCACTTTTGTCATTTTGCATTTTCACGTACACACTGAACTCCGTTTACTCCCAACTAGGGGACAGGGAGTGGAACCTTTATAGCTCAAAATGTTAACCCCTTAAAATAATGAAGGACGTGTTCTTGCTGTTTTTTTTTAATATTACCAGTCGTTTTGAAGATACACGGGGAGGCAATGGAGTTTATGGACACGAAATGTGACAGCCGGCATTTTGGATGGGATTAACATAGCGACTTGAAACTTTCGGCAAAATATTTCTTTTGTCGAGACCTTTCAAACGATATATTACTCGACCCCCCTTGCCATTTGAAATTTTCGAGTTGACCCCCCGTACCCCAACTTGGGGGGTCTGGGGTGGAACTTTTATAGCTCAAAATTCAAGCCCCTCAAAATAATGAAATACGTGTTTTTGCGTTTGCTCATATTCGCAGTCCTTTCGAAGATACACAGGGTGGTAACGGACTTTATGGACACCCTGTATAGTAATCTATGACCCCAACATGTACTCTTTTATACAGAGCTTAGTAAATTTTATAAATTTCTGCTCACAATACCGTTAATCCAAGTAAGCTGTGAGCTTCAATTGGTTAAAAGAGGCTACGCTCCAAACTAATGGTCGACGAGATGGAATCGTTATTAGTAATTCAGTGTGAGAGAGATAATCTCATTGCAATTGACAATTATATAATAATCAACGAAGTTCGCTAACAAATGCAAGAAATGAAGCGACTTTTAGGAGAAACAAGATTTTTGCAGGTTTTATCGTAGTATCAAAAATATTCTATTTCGATCAATTGTTTTCATTTGTAGACATTTTTGTTTCTATAGTAAAAATAAATATTATATTTCTAGAAAGAAATGTAATGACTTCATTTTAGAAGAGAAATGAGGAATTGTTGACAATTTCTTCTTTCGATGATTTTTTGTATACTCTTTAGGATATTGGAACATTAGCGCTAGTAATTTTTTTTGTACACACATACTAAACTATTATGGTAGTCACTACATGATCAGTCTCCCCTTTGATTTGTATATTTTAATTTCTTTATTGGCTACAGGCATCTAAGTTAGTAAGGCTTAGGGCGCTTTCGTTTGATGTTACTAAGGTAGGCAATTCCGTAGGCATTACCACAAATACATTTCAGATATAATATTTACATATTTATGATAACTGAAAGCACTACACTGTATTTAGGTACAATTTGTGCTCTTCTAATTTATTTAGTGTCAGTTAAGTTGGCATTACCTAAGAAATTCCGGAAGAGAGATTATAATTTTATTTCGTTAGCTGATAATTTTTCAATATTTTTATTCTGTAGTATGTATGTGGAGTTAGTAGGAACATTAAACAATTCCACATCCTTAAATTCCATACGTACAATTTATATTTTATCAATTTCTCGGGAAGATTTCCACCCCATTTCAAAGTAATATTACTTTAGTTTGGAAACATTGCTAATATGAGTATTTCTTGCAGACTTCAGTTTTCGATATTATTGAGTTATATTGTTCTCCTATTCTTATTTTAAAATAAAGTATCGTTCTACTTGAATTGTCATCCAAATAACAATGATATAATAAATACAAAATTACTGTAAAATGTTTGCTTTTATTTATACTATATCTGCGGTAAACACAATGAAACGGTGTTGAAATATATTCCCGTGAAGAGTCGTATGCAAAGGTGGAAGAACGAACAAATTTCTAAACTACGTATTTTTAGTTCGTTAGAATATTATGCACCCTCTGAAATATAAGTTCTGCGCCCTTTTAAGGATCCACTCCGACCCTAGTGACACCTACACTGTTTCTCTATTGTCAAATAATATTTACTCCATATTTGATGCAGATACATCAAACGGTATGCCAGATAGCATGTCAGCTTGTGACAAGATCGTGAGTCACTTGCTTTGAGTTTCTCACTCTTGATATTGTATTCATCTTATTGTACAATATAAGCCAAAATGTTTGGAACAATATAAGTGGCTTAGTTGTTATAACTTCACTAATTCAAACTTGTTGCAATAAACAGTTACGAGAGGAAGCTTGCAAAACTTGAAATTTATTTCAATTTTTTTCCGTTGTGGTATCAGTGCGATGAAGGCTCATCACGTTTCATGATTGTTTCGCTATAAGCTAATCTTCGCCAGCTCCAAACATTTTACAATAGGTATGTGCATTGAATTGAATTTATTTTAAGGTCTTTAGCCATCTGAGTCTAAGGCCGGGATATGCGAGGAAAGAATTTTGGAAACAAGATCGCGAGGTCTTGTTTCTCTGGTGCAACTGAGGGAAAACCCTGGAAATACCTTAGTCAGGATGGTCGGGCCCTGGGATCGATCCCAGAACCTCCCGAATGCTAAATCTGTGCTTTACTACTGAATCATGCCAGCTTGGGTAAATACCGCTTGGAAAGAGAGCTAGGGGGTGTAGTTTCCTGGTTTGGTGACTACAGCGTCGAACTGCTTTACCAGTGGCCCTCGAATCGATTCCTACCCAGGGCATGGTTCTTTTTCTTTAAGGATTATGTTTTCTTTTTTGTCCTGTCAAGCGTATTTCAACCTTTATTCTTGTAAGCTAGACTGCTGGATTCAACCTTCTTGGCTTCATTCACTTCTCTTGCATTATGTTGTCCCAGTTGCCAAAGTAAGCTTGATTCAGCTTTAAGCCAGATGAAAGGTGTTGCGTGGGATGGAACAAATTTGAAGAAAATAATTTTAATATAGGTTAGCAACACTGACAACTACGTTGGTTCAGAAAAAGTTTACTGTAACTTTCTACTGTTTCAAAAAATAATTATGTCGAGTTTGATGTTGATATATACGTCTAACATATCAATAGGAGCAATTCGAAAAATTCAATTTCGTATGGAATAGGTTGGTAACACTGACAACTGCGGTGCTTCTCTTTAAGAACATCAACAGTACTGTTGCAATGTGCCAAATAATGTTTACGCCAATTTTGCTGCTCATTGGTCTAATGGAATAGAAAAAATAAAAATAGTAAATTTAAGAAATAGGTTTGGAAACAATGACTCAGTCAACAAATCAAGACATATGAGACGGTTCTGAGCTATTCTAGCTACAATGTTAGCTTTTATACTCTTTCTGGTTCGTGACATTTATTTACACGATACGAATGAATGCAAAGTAAGTAAATAATACACTAAAAAGATGAATGGGCAGGATGAGCGGGATGACAAAGTCCTTTTTGTCGCTTGGCTGCACTATGGTCGGACTTAAAATGGTATAAAGGACCGCGAACAAATCTTATGGAAAAAAGATTTCAGTGGAATTGCCTAAAACCGTGAGATCTTGTAGATCTCGTTATCCTGAGAAAATGTCTCCATGGCCGCAAAGGACAATTATTGATCGTTTGGCCACCACAATGCAACTTTTATGCAAAAAAAAACAAACAAAAAGACTGGAAGACAACGATATTCTTGGATCTCGGTGGAATTGATTGAACCGTGATATATGGGCATGAACACCAATTACTGCCCGTTTGGCCACTACAAGGCCACTTTTTTTGGAAACACACGAAGATAACGCATTCTTGGATTTCGGTGGAATTGCCTGAAACCGTGATATGTTGTACAACTTTTCATCCTGAGGAAAAGTCTTCATTGGCACAACCACAAATCACTGACCGTTTAGCCACTACGATACCACTTTCTTGAAAACATTCGAATATAATATTATTCTAGGATTTCGGTGGAATTGCCTGAAACTGTGATATGTTGCACATCTTGTCATCCTGAGAACATGCATTTATTAGCACAACCACTAATCACTGACTTTATGGCCACTACAAGGCCACATGTTTGAAAAAACTCCAAGATCACGATATTCTTGGATTTCGGTGAATTTGCCTGAAACCGTGATATATTTTAGATCTTGTCATCATGGGATGATGTGCACATGGACACAGATACAAATCACTGACCATTTAGCCACTACGAGCCCATTTTCTTGAAAACACTTGAAGATAAAAATATTCTTGGGTTTTGGTGGAATTGCTTGAAGCCGTGAAATGTTGTACAACATGTTATCCTGACAAAAAGCCTCCATTGGCACAATCCGTTAGCATCCATCACTGACCGTTTCGCCACTACGAGACCACATTTTTGAAAACACTCGAAGATATTGATATTCCTGAGTTTCAGTGAACTGAATGAAGCCCTGATATGTTTTAGATCTTGTTATCCAGAGAAGATGTCTCCAAAGGAATAAACACCAATCACTGAGCGTTTGGCCACTACAAGTTCGTTTTCGAAAAAAAAAAGAAACCTCGAAGATAACGATATTCATGGATTTGGGTGGAATTACCTGAAAGCGAGATATGTTTTAGATCTTGTCTTCCTGGGAAGATGTCTCGATGGGTAAAAGTACCAAGCACTGACCGTTTGGCAACTAAAAGTTAACGTTTTTGAAAACACTCGTAGTTAACGATATTTCTTGTGTTTCGGTGAAATTGCCTGAAACCGTGAAATGTTGAACATGCATCCTGAGAAAAAGCATCCATTGACAGAATTACCCATCACTGACATTTTAGCCACTACGAGATCACATTTTTAAAACACTCGAAGCTAATGATGTTCTTGGGTTTCGGTGGAATTGTTTGAAACCGTGATAAGTTTTACATATTGTCATCCTGAGAAAATTTCTCCATTGGCACAACCACTAATCATTGTGTGTTTGCCCTCTTTAAGGCAACGTTTTAGAAAATAATGGAAGATAAGGATATTCTTGGATTTTGGTGGAATTGCCTAAAACCGTGAAATGTTGTACATTTTATCATCATCAGAAAATACATCCGAAATGCATCAACATATGAATATTGTTATATGTGTTTATTCAGATAGCGGTGCTCATAGTGGGTTAGAAAATGTAAAGGAACGTGTGCACCTAATGGCAGGGATTGACTCATTTATATAGTCAGTCAATAATATGACTCATTAATTGAGAAGGGAAAGCTAAATTCAAAATTATAAAAAAAACGGTGTTCCCTGTGTCTCCCTTTCCAATTCGAACTCTCCTACACAGCGAGAAATGACTGTGAGAGAGCTTAAACCGAAACTTGACCCGTCTGAAACCGTGATCCGATTGACGTGCTCTGAGAACTATAATGAACTGGGAAGCTTCGGTGTCGCATTTTCGTGCTCTGGAAGGTAACACCTTGGGTCCAGATCACCCCTGAAAGAAACGCTGTTCAAACGCAAGGATATAATTACAACTCTGCTTTTCCCTCCGGGTTCCAAGCATAGACCTGGTGACCCGTTTCAGCTCTGCTGCATTAATTCAACACTGTTTGGTGTCACAGGATGCCAACCAATTTAGTGTTCAGGAAACACAACAAATGTTGATTTCGCTGATTTGACGCATTTTTATCAACGCTGATCCACCACAATAAAGTGTGTGTTCTGCTAGCATTATTACACGGAAATCTAAGGAGAAACTTCGTTAGTTTAAGACCAAAAATGTGGGTCAGCCTGGGATTCCAGAAAGTTTTGAATTAACAGTCATTTTTGCAGTGTAGCCTGCAACATCGACTGCTAATTTGTAAGTTAAACTGTGGTTTCTTGAAGGATGCAATTGGCATAATGAATATTATTGGTGACAACAAAGTGAGCGAGAAACAAAAAGAGAGTTCTAGTTCTCTTTTTCGATGAAGTCAGACTATCATCTCTTTATGAATACGATAATGAAGGTGACTGAGTTATCATTCCTCATAAAACATTAAAATTCTAATTGCAAGAGTATTTTTCAGTAATTGGAAACAATGTACACTTATGAAAAAATACTGTATATTCCGGGTAAGTTTTATTTTAATTCTTCCTTAACTAATTTCATAGATCAGACTGACAAAATAAAGTACGTCCGTCACATGTATGTAACGGCGTTAGCCAAAGTTACTTGTCAAATTTAAGTATTAAATAAGAATCATAACACAACATTCTCGGAATACATTTGACAAAAAGATAGCCTCAAACATACTCAGCTAAATTGTTGTTGCTTTACTCAATATGAAATAATGAAATATAAGTAATAGTAATAACACGTAAACGCAGTTTATATCTCCGCGCCTTGTAGGCTATAATAAGCAGACACACGACCCCGTTCTCTTGTGCTTAACGATGTAGATCACCCCCGCCATCTTGGTATGACCTTTCCATTGATTTACATGGGGAATTGTTTTACTCATTTTATGCCTGTCAGAAAAAGAATATTCAAGTTCCGCTTTCACGAATTTGTCTTGGTGCTTATTTGGACTCTTGTATAGTTTTGGTTTGTGAAATTTCCTCAAATATATAAGTATAATGTATTATTAATAGTTTGCTATATAAATCACAATATGTCAAGGGGAAATTACACTGTTCGTGTGTAAAATATTGCATTTCTACAAAACAGCACGAATCCAAGATAACATGACGACAAACTAGGCGAAAACAGAAGTTAAAAATTACGCACCTGAGAGATATAAGACGAGTAAAACAATTCCCATGTAAATCAATGGGAAGTGCGTACCAAGATGGCGGAAATGGTCTACACTGTCATGTAACACTTGTAAAATTTCTTATCGTTATTTCGTAGTCAAAAGATGTGTAAATCTACATGTTTTCAGCGAATCTTACGCAAGCGTTGATTCCCACCCATTATCAGATAAAAAATGAAACTTGAGAACCGGTAGTATACCCCCACCTGACCGCACTTTGTCAGTAATCGTTATTTAATGATAATTTAATCTAAAATTATGTGGAAAATTGCACGAATTTCCCGTACCTGGCTGATAGCATGTAGTCGATATTCCAGGGCTGTACGATACGCTGTGTCGCCGATTTTGTTTACAATGTATAAAAGGATACGGCTCCTTTTTTCAAACCCTATTTATAAAATGCTACGGCACCTTTTCGAACTTCTATTTTTCATTCGCACAGAGTAGAGAAATATAGGCTAGTTACACCCTCCAACACTATGAAAGACTACGGCACCTTTTTCAAAGGCTACGGCTTCGTTTGCATGTCCTCTCGCTTTTGTAATTTTGATATCGAGAAATGAGTTCATTCTTGGTCTCTATTGATAATTGAATAGTGCGATGGCTTTAGATAAATGTTTGCTGAGATTATAATGGATACCACCGTTTTCAACAATGAATTGATTGTAATAATGTTGAATTGATTGAATGGAAAACATGGGTAAAGCGGATCCGAAAGAACTTGATCTATTTCATCTGATTTCTAATAGTTAGTCCTAGGCCTATGTCTGTATCTGCATTTGGTTGTCAGTTATTGACGGTCATTTTTGTACAACAATACACTTGTGTTAACAATGAACAGTTGACCAAATGAAATTTTCGAAGTTCTGTAATCCTTGGTTTCTAATCTTGCATATTTGTGCTGATTTGTGTATTTGTTGGTCGTAAAACATATGTAAGCATTGTTGTCAACAATATATTGGGTTTAACAATGAACGATAAGTCATATCGAAAATATAGAATGCATATGTCCTGAGGATTGGCGTGTTACACGTTTGTGCTAAATCTTGTGATTTTATGACAATTTAGTGATGAGTTATAGCTAAGTATTGTTGGCAACAATAGCTTGATTACAACAATGGATAACGTTGAAATCCAAAATCTGATATGCGGATGTACTTCGCTTCCCCATGTTCTTTGTTCTCTACTTTGGATATCGAGAAATGAATTCTTTCTTGGTCTGTACCAATTTTTGAAATTTTAAGAAAATCACATTAAAGAGATAGAGCGATTTGAGCGCGATGTAGCTTTCGAGATTCACATTAAGTCGGCCTTTAGACCAACCTTAATGTCCACCATTCTGAATAGGGGCAATTTTTCAATCCCGGACTTTATCCATTTTTCTTTTATCTAGACCTTTCGAATGATATCTTACTCGAACCCACTTGAAATTTATAATTTGCTCTTTTCTACTTTCGTGCGGTCAGAGGTGGAATTTTTTGTAGCCCGAAATGTTAGTCCATAAGAATGCGTGTGTGTGTGTTTAAAATGCAACGTTTTGCTGGTAATTTTATAACCTAACTTCCTGTTCAATTTGAAATTTCCTCATGATATAAAATGAGGTATACCGAGACCAGAATGTGAAAACCAGGTATACTGAGACCAGTATGTGATTACTTATAATTAATGGTCAATTTAGACATCGTGAGGGTGATAAAAAGTAGTATCTACCAACTATGTTAAAATTTTATTTGAACTTTTATAACAAAGCAAATTTGTATGAAAAAGACACGAAATCTTCCGATTTTACTAAAATGAATTTAAAGTATTTGTTTTTAACTAAAGAGTTTGTGTCAAATTACACACAAAATGCACACAATTTGTCATTACACACACGTTGACGACACTGCAAGATTATATATATACAGTCCGACAAGTAAGTAATGGGACTGATTTTATTCTGACAAAACAGAGAATGCAAAATAGAAACCAATATGTGAGTTCGAGAGAATAATCCTTCATCTACGACCTGGCAACACCGCATGGTCCCGCGTGAAGCACAACGGGAAATATGACGTCAGTACCAGCAGTAAGTGAAAGGTCTTTGTCACGCCAGCGTCATGGAGCGGGGGGGGGGGCGAATGTCAAGTTCTGTTTCAAACTCGGGAAAAGTGGCACAGAAACTGTTGAGTTGATGCGGAGAGTGTATGGTGATACTTGTTTGTCTCGTGCACAGATATTTAGATGGTATGAACGTTTTAAAAGTGGTGTGGAATCGATTGACGATGAACCTCGGCCGGGTCGTCCAATTTCTGTTCGTAACGAGAAACTGATTGAAAAGGTCCGTGAACTTGTGCAAGAAGATCGTTGTGTGACTGTGAGAATGATGGAAGGTGACTTTGGTGTTAACAGGGAGACAATTCGTAAGATCTTAGTGGAAGATTTAGGCAAGAAGAAGGGTCGCAGCGCGGTTTGTGCCACACTCATTATCTGATGAACAGAAACAAGCGCGTGTTGATTACGCCCGTGACATCATTGCAACTGCCCATAGGAAGAAAATTTTCCTTCTGTCCATTGTTGCAGAAGACGAATGTTAGTGTTTTCGTTATGATCCAGCTACTAAACGTCAGAGTGCCGAATGGAAGTCTGCAGATTCTCCAAAAGTAAAGAAACTTCGTCTCCAAAAGTCAAAAGTGAAGACAATGCTCATTTGTTTCTATGACAGTAAGGGTATCATTCATCATGAATTTGTACCAGAAGGTCACACAGTTAATGCTCAGTTTTATTTAGGTGTTTTGGACCGTTTGTTCAAGAGAATACGTCGTGTTCGGCCTGAATACTTAACCCCAGGTAGCTGGTTCCTTCTCCATGACAACGCTCCAGTTCACCGAGCAGTACTTGTTGCGGAATATTTGGCCACAAAACAAGTCTGTGTGCTGAATCATCCCCCCTACTCAACAGATATGTCCCCCTGTGACTATTTCCTGTTCCCTAAGCTGAAGTTGCCATTGAAAGGACGACTTTTCGACAGGGTTGAAGACATCCAAGCAGCTGTGACAGCTTCATTACGGGCCATACCACAAACTGAGTTGCAGAAGTCATTCCACTCCTTGTGTGATCGTGCCACTCGTTGTATTGATGCAGGAGGGATGTACTTCGAATAATAAACAGGTATTATTCAATTACTTTTGTTTGTTTCGTCAGAATAAAATCAGTCTCATTACTTAATTGTCGGACTGTGTATATATACACATCATAGGTACGCTAGCAACTGCGCATTTCGTGAGATTTCTTCTGCCGCGTCACGTGACGTCACTGAGTAGGCTAGATTGAGTCACGGCACTTGGACTACAATACATAGACTACTTATTTCCTACAGAAACGCTTAGAACTTTTGTTGGTTTTAAATAAACAGCGTTCTAATGAAATAAAATATATGGATTGTTCTTTATTCTAAATGTACGTATAAAATTTTTGGAAACCGTGTCTTTTTCTAGAACAGATATATTTACTCTTCTCGTGTCTTTAGTTATTAGTAACGTTTACTTCATATATGAAATATTAGTAACGTTTCTTCGTGTTACAGCTCTTTGTCTAACATTACAACAATTTTTGAATGCAGGATTTAAAAATAAAAATATGTACACATACGGGCATAGGCATAAAAGCTACCACTTCTATTATAAAAAAAAATTGAAGTCCACAGCTAATGAGCGGGGGCTGGGGGATAAGGCCTAACATCTCTTCCTCCCTTTCATAATTGAGGGACCAGTCTTTGTTCCCATTTGCTAATGAATTGGAAACCATTACGCACATTTACAATGTCCTAGATGAAACTTGTAATTTTTCGTGGTTCAGCACCTCATAAAATAACTTGCACTTATTCCAATATTTCTCTTTATCTTGGGGATGGTCAGATCTGGATCCCAAAGGATCGGGATACCTGAAACCCGGATCAAAAGATCCAAACTTGGGATCCTCAAGGTTTAGGATATCCGATCCAATGAATTCGTGTGATTGCGGTTGCAGATTCCAATACCCACTATTCGGACTTTGTTATGATGATACCGAGCCGCCAAAGCTGAGTGGTAGATTAGGCGTGGCACTCGGGAGGTCGTGGGTTCGATCTCAGCGACCGATCATCCTGACTGTTTTTTCTAGGGTTTTCCTGTCACAGCAGGCAAATACCGGTATGGCACCTTCAACATAGGTCCTTATCCGACACCTTCCCGAATCCTTTCCTTCCCCTAACCCGGCCTGAACTTTTGATGCCTAAAGGTCATCAATAAAATTCAATTCGTTATTATGATACATCTGAAAATACGATGCCTGTATGTTAAATTACGAAAAGTCCTGGCCAATCGCTTAACTATCCTCTGCCTACCCCATCCCGGCCTGAGCTGAAAACGACAAAAGGCCATAAATAAAGCAAATTTAATTAAATATATGTGAAGCTCTAAAAATATATTTTATAGAGATTGTTATTGTTTTGATTGTTATTGTTTTCTTGTCCAAAGTTAGCTGAAAGGAACATTTTTTATTTTTTCGTATATTAATCTGTCGTACCCGAAGGACAATCAATCCACAATCTTCTTAGCAGGAAAATATTTAGATCAATAGAAATTAGATTGTAAATAAAAGAAACATTTATTTTAAAAAATAAAAATTATAAATCTCTACAAATTACTGTACAATTGAGCTAATAAAATTAATACAATAGATAAAAAAATAACTAAAATTGAATAGTTGGCAACACAATTGGAAAATTATACAATTATTTAGTAACTTTTGACAAATGAAGAGAACTCTTTGAAAGACGGATCATTGTACAGCATTGACTACACACAGTGTTGCCTAATGTGGAGAAATTTCCATCGGGAATGGTGCCTACAAACTAGGCCTTCGCCTACTACATTTACTTAACATTCTCCCCACCCTAATCCCGGCTGAGATGCCTAAAGACCGTAAGTAAATTCAAATACCAAAAATCATGGGTCAGAGGACGGAAATATTCGAGGATTTAGACTTCAAAAAAATATCAGTTCCTGGTTCACACAGTCCCTGCATGAACCTGAAACCAAAAAAGTTGGATTTAGGTGTTTATTTGTAGTCAAAGGTAACAACGACGTTATTCGTCGGACAGTATACGAAAAGCTAAGAGATCTGTTCTATTTTGTTCTATTGGTTGCAGAAATATTTCGAAGGCTAAGATAAGATTATGATATGTTTTGTGGATTTAGTATAGATATCTTATGGGCAATCTGAGAACAGGATGTTGGAATGAATCGACCAGGACCTAGTTTGTAGCAACTATTCCGGCATTTGCCGGATATGATTGAGGAGAGACCCTGGCAAAACGCTCACAGAGAAAAAAATGGGTGAAAGGGAATATTTTGACGCTTCACCAGGGAAAAGCCAGATTCGAGTTTTGAAAATGTCTTAAACAATAAGTATGAAAATATTATAACCGATGAATTTGTTGTAAATTCTGGGGTACAGCAGGGATCGAAGCTTTAACCAGTTCTGTTTCTGTTATTTGCCAACTACTTGCCAGCTGTAGTAACATCTTCCAACAAGCTCTTGTTCGCAGCTGATTAAAAAATATATTGTAGCATTTCCTCTGAATAAGACGCTTTCTTTTGACAAAATGACATCAATGAAATCTCCAACTGGTGCAAGACAAATATGTTATTGAACATGTTGTTATTCAAAATGTAGTGTAATGTCTTATACGATAAAACAGAACTATTTGAAAATCACCACAGGTCCGAATATAGTATTAATGAATCACCACAGGTCCGAGTAGACTCTATTACCGATATTGGTGTGACCATAAGTCCAACCTCTCATTTGATATACACATTAAACCTATTATTAGTGAAGCCTTCAGGAATCTCGGAGTTTTAATGAAAACAACGAAGAAATTTTTCAAATATTGATGTTTTAAAAACAGTATATACAGCGTATGTTCGGTTGAAGTTAGAATATGCTGCAGTAGTAGCGGATCATAATACAAAGAACACTCAGCAAACTGAAATTATATAATCTAGGTTTGTTCACTTTTAATATGCAAAGAAACAAGAATTTATCCTAAGTTTGAAAAGTATTTTGTCCTAGTAAGCAAGTACATATTCCAATCTCTGAAAAATAGAAGAGTTAATTTTCTATTATCTTTTCTACACAGTAAAATTCACTTTAAAAAATTGTTTTCCGAAATAAGGTTGCACGTCCCGCAAAGAGTTACTCGACCTCGTAATACAGTCTTCAACCTTTCACTCCATATAATTGTATTCTTAAGTATGCCCCGAGTTAGACATATTTAATGTAAAAATGAGTGAATTTCATTTTTATATTAAGTAATTAATTGTTTTTACAGAATATGTCACCTTAAGTTGCGGACACATATTATATATATATATATATATATATATATATATATATATATATATATTATAATAAGTCCACAATAGCAATTTTACAGGAGAGCAGATTAAAAGTTCAAACTGCTCGGCTTTTCCGTGAAGTGTAGTAACTTTCAACGCATTTTGTGGCCAATAACTGGTACGCACACCGCTTGGTGATTTTATAGATCTAGTTGTCTAATTTTTGAAAATATTGTTAGTCCCTTTCGAAAATTTCTGAACTTACACCACTTTTCAGCCAAACTGTCCATAGCTATATAGTATGTTTGTAGAATATGTCTATGTATAATGAACACCTAAACTAGTTACCTAACCTATTGTGTTCAATAAATAAATAATTTTGTGTGTGTGTGTATGTGTGCGTACTAGAGTTCTTTCCCCAGGCCCAAAATTAAAACGTAGGACAGACTTTAGAAGAAGGTCACAGTTGAAACCAAGGGGCTCTTTTTTTCACACTCATGCTTATGTAAGATAACTGTTAATTTATTTATTTCCTCTATTGAATTGCCTTTATGGTCTTTTAGGCATCGAAAGCTCAGGTCAGGATAGGGGAGGGAAAATATCCGGAAAGTTGTCGGTCAGGGCCTATGTTGAATGTGCATTTGCCTGGAGTGACTGAGGAAAAAATCTGGAGAAACCTTAGTCAGGATGGTCGACTGCTGGGATTGGACTCGCGAGTTCCTGAATACTACGCCAACGCTTTACCACTGAGCTACGGCGGCTCGGTATAATTCCTCTATCTTACATCAATAATGTGCTACAGCCTAGAATAGATAGATATATCGGTGCGACTCATTTCTCTTGAATATTTATTACTCACCAGAGAAGACAAATAGAACTAAGTGTTTTAATGTTTGTTAATACAAACATGTCATTGCGTTACAAAAGAATCCGATAAAAGTATTTCTTAGTGGGGGGCAAAAGTTCACAGTTTTTAAATCTGTTTTCAATTAATTTTTGAAATAAAGAGTTTTACCTACAAGTAAATTATTGTATGTACACATATCATGCTTAGGGAATACATCCTTCTTTGTTTCATGTAAATAAGACAATTGCATGGCAAGAAATGGCCGTTTGAAGTGACTCCTACGAAATGAAGCTAATTTCTTCAAAAATTTCGATATCATTGATTTCAGGGTATGGAGGGTTGGGCATAAGCTCATCATCCATTGTTTTTTCTCGAAAACATCGATTTTTCCCTGTTTTTTCTCTTTAAATTAAGCTGTAGCTACAAGTTAATTATTGTCTTATTGGAAAGCATTTTGAGTAGAAATTAAAATATTTCATCCTCATATTGATGTTTATTGTAACTAAAAAAAGAGCAAGTCATACCATGTAAAAATTCTGGTACTCTGGCACTGGATGAAAGAAGCCATAGCCGGGGACTTCATGATAACATATTTAGAGTTCTAAAGAAGCATTCACAGTGCCTTTTTGAAGAAGCAGAAAATTTCTTTTGTCCACATTCTCCTTCAAAACTTTTTTCATTTCTTAAACTGCTTCTATTTGTGATTCTAGCATACTTCCGAAACTTTTTTAAGCCTATTCCAACAGCAAGCAAGTGCGCAATACATACCCGCCATAATTTTTGCACTGTCCTTTTAAAATGATAATTTCACTCTACTTTACTCAACAGCACCCAAGATACATGTATATTCTATACTCTAAAGAAATGAACATCATTTTAAATATATTTATTTAATTAAAATGTGGACTAATTTGTTGACTATGTAACTGCGTCCATTTGATTTGCATTGTGCTTCGCGTGATCTGTACTCGCTGATCCCGCTCTGTGTTGTAAAGTCAGCCGAAGATAGCCGACGTAAAACTGAAGTAGTCGTGGCTATCCCCTGCTGACCGGGAGGCAAGTTTGCCTTTTACAGTACAACTGTAAATGGACATTTCAATATCAAGCTCTGATTGGTTAAAATAATCCTACGTTGCTAGTCGTCTAACTACATAAAATATAACCGTAAGGAACTCCGTAAAATCTTTAGTACGTATTCTTGTATGAAATACTTAATGTTACCAGGTGTACGCATAAGTTTTTGCCGGTTTTTATGGTAAAGAAAACACGTAATTTTCAAGGGAAATTAATTTTGTTTTATTCAAAATATTGGCCATCGGCTTCTACACATTTCGCCCATCTTTCAGGTAATTGATGCATACCATGCCAGAACACCTGCTTGCCTTTGGCGGCAAACAATTCGTCGAGCCATTTTTCAACGTCTTCGGAATTGCTGAAGTGCTGCTCTGCGAGCGCGTGCCCCATTGATGCGAAGTGGTGATAGTCAGATGGCGCTAGGTCTGGGAATTACGGCGGGTGCGGAAGGATGTCTCATCCAAGCGATTTCAAGGTGTCTTTCACTGGTTTTGCTGTCTTTCATTGTCGTGTAACACAATCACTTTGCCATATCTTCGGCCCATTCCGGTCGTCTTTCGATCAATGCGTGATTTAAATTAATTATTTGTTGGCGATAGCGTTGTGCATTAACGGTTTCGCCGGGCTTCAAGAGTTCATAATACACAATACCGCTCTGGTCCCACCAGACACAAAGCATGCATGGTCTTCTTGCCGAAGCGATTTGGCCTTGGTGTTGAAGGACCGGTTTCGCCAGGTGAAAGCCACGATGTTTTCCGCTTCGGGTTTTCAAAATAAATCCATTTTTCGTAACCCGTCACAATCGATACAAAAAGGATTTTCTTTCGTGGCGTTGAAGCAGCATTTCACAAGTTTTTTTGCGATTTTCCATTTGACGTTTATTCAAATTGTGTGGGACCCATTTACCCAGTTTATTGATCTTCCCCATTGCTCGTAAACGTCTGCTGATTGTTTCTTGTGACACATTTAATCCTTTTGCCAATTGCTGTTGAGTCTGAGTTGGGTCATCCTCCAATAACACCTGCAATTGCTCGTTTTCGCACTTTTGTGGTCTACCAGAGCACGCACTGTCTTTCACATTGAAATCACCACTTTTAAATTGTCGAAACCATGTCTCACATGTTCTAATCGATGGAGTGTGTTCACCATATGTTTCTATCAGCACACGATGACTTTCAACAGCCTTTTTCTTTTGATTAAATAAGAAAAGAAATGCGTGCCGAAAATGTTCTTTTTCAGGCACAAACTTCGACATGATCACTGAACGATAAAACAAAGACGCTAGTGTTTGGTGGACTCAGCTTGTGTGTGTTTATAGTTTAATGTCAGACGAACAAAATGACGTATGTGTCAAATGAATACGCTGCGTACTTTTCGCTGGCGCCATCTTTTTGGTAAACCGGAAACTACTTATGCATACACCTAGTACATCTTAAACACTTAACACAGTGGCGTAGCTAAGGGGGCATATGGGGATATATCCCCTGCTTGACTCTACCTACGTATATGAACTTGGAAGATAATATTTTCGCAAGAAATAGAAACATGTTTGGAAGCATATAATTGTTAGTTTAAAAAAAATGTAAGGACAATAACAGGACTATGACTTACGTGCGTCTCGATATAATTATTTGTTTATTCTAAACACATAAATAATCGTATTGTACCTTCTGCGTTGTAGGTTTACAATTAGGTGAATGTGGTAAGCAACCTTCACGACAAGCAGTAAAATAAAAATTCAAAAACGTGAAAAAGCAGACCAAACGTTTAGACAACAAATTTATGTGGCAAATATATCGATAGCGTTGCTTAAAAAAGTGTAATAAAAAAGATGTAATTCCTTTTACTGATGGTATCAACGAAGGTAGATCGGTGTAAAATTAAAATATAGATCTTTTTGCTTCTATGGTTGAAGCAGTTAGTTTGTACGTAGAGAAGAAATAACTAACAAACATTAGATATGAATAAAACATGGTTACATTAGATATGAATGAAAAATAGAAATTTCACAAAACTGGGAAAGTTTGGTGCTATTCTAAGATACTGAGCAATGTAAGATCTAATATGACCTTTCAGGTCATAAGAGGAGAAGATGAACTTGCGGTGAACTTTATTTTGTATGGAGCATGCTAATAACGTTTCCCTTCGACCTGACAAGATTATGTGAGTGCAATGCTTGCTAAAATCAACTCGAAAACCCGACCTTCAAGACGCTGGCCTAATGTTTCAGACTGTCCGATTTATACAATTTCCAGAGGGAGGGATTTTTTTTTCAGAACGTAGAAAATCGTATTTTATATCCGTTCATATCCCAGACTTGAGGGATTTTTCAGAAAACAGAGCCAGGGAAGATTTTTCGAAGAGGGAGAAATCTCGACCATCCCCAGCTTCAAATTGAACACTGCCCAGACCACACGACTATCGTTTTGGACTATAAAGGGGAGAACAATCTAACTATTAAAATCGAACGATTGAAATATATAACCAAGTCTCGATTAAGGAATCTATTGCCTGAAATTGGAGTTGTTTTTGTGCATTAGCGGATGAAACTAAATATGACCAGTATGAGAAAGTTCTCCACTGGTGGTATCTACATCAGTGATGAATATGAAAGATTTTTTTTAAAAATATAAGTTTGTTCACGTATTGGAAGCAGGGTTGTGAAAAAAGAAGGTCGGGATTTAACGAAAACAATTTATCAAATCTCATAAATATTGGTGTTCCTAATTTGATAAGAATATGATGGTAATACCAGTTTGCTGGGAAATTTTAGAACTTCAAGACATAATGTGACAACGCCCTGCTGCAATTTAATTGTATTGTCCAACTCAATGTGACAGTATTAAGACACTTCATATTCGACTGATATTGAACTATTTAGGAACAATTGCAACACTTACGTTTTTACATCCGCTTACGAAGACTGCATTTTTGTGACATTATGAAGGGTGTAAATATAGCACCTAGAGCATAAAGAAATTACTAAATATGAGAAAACTGATATTAATGTATAATTCATGATTTTAAAGAATTAGCCTAATTTGTGTTCGAAGAAATTGTTCATATTTCTTTATTGAACAATGTCAGAAGCTCAGATTGAAGGCATGCATTTCTAATTTCTTCCGTATTTTTATTCGATTTAATTAGTATTTCCCTACGATTAACCGTTATACAAAGGAACACCTTCAGTTAGTAGAAGGTGTGAATAATGCGAAAGGTGCTGTTATAAAGTTTAAAAGAACCAAAGAAAACTGTCAGAAGGAAGACAAAACAAATTGCAGTAAATCAGATTGCGGAAGAACCGACGAAAATATCTAAAAAAAAAAGGTCCAGAAAATGAGATCCAGTTACAGTATTAGACAAGCCTTTTCAGGCATGTAATCAGCTTCATATTTTAGGGTGTTCAGGAATTGGGGGAGGCTCAAACAGGATCTGAATATGCAATTGATAGTAAATATATAATTACGCCTAAAATTATGCTAAGATTACAAAGATATCGGAATTTTGAAAAACCCTCTGAACTCTTCCCCTGGATACGTCACTGAACTGTACGAAAAATTAGTATGGGAGCTTTTTTTTAATGAAGACAGTGAACACGAGAATATAGACTCTCGAAGTAAGATGAACTTAAATTTTCATTCGTGAATAAAATATTCGATACTAATTGAAACTTTCTAAAGCGAAACTAATAAAAATAAAATGTTAATTTAAAATAACAGCTTATTCCATAAGTAATATCGTATTTTTCAGCGTGATTAAAAGAATGATAATATACCTGGAACATTACGGTTAGTCAGGAACATAGTCTCTATCGCTATCCACAATATTCTGCCACCTGTCAACGAGATGTTGAATCCACCTCTGAAAGAAGTCACCGGTTTTGGAGGCAACGAACTGGGTAACTGATCGTAGCACATCATCATCCTAATTTTGCAGTGTTTTCTCGGAAAGGTGGTTTTGCAGTCTATATGCTCAAGATCTGGTGAAAACGCCGAATTGGGGAGTTTTTCCCAGCTACATTCACCGATATTAGCACAGGTCCCTTTTGCCGTGTGTGGGCGCCGTTATCACCGTGGATGAGCACACCCTTGCAATTAACCAGAGCAGGACGTTTCTCCAACAATGCAGTCCATAATCGTTCAAGCTGCTGACAGTAGACATCTGCATTGATGGTCTGGTTACGTGGCAAAAGCTCAAAATGGATTATCCCACGGATATACCACCAAACACCAAACATCACTTTGCAGGAGTGTTGATCCTGTTTTGGCACAGTATTAAGCACCACTTTTCGTTCCCTGTCACCTTTCTGTCCAGCAATGATTCACGTCTGTGACGAGTGAGCAACTGCATATGTGAACTTGCTGCTGCTTCTGTTGTGGCGTTAACGCATGGGGTACCCATTTACCGAGTTTTGACACGTATCCAGCCAAGGTCCTGCAGATGACGATGAACGGTCGAATGGATAACATGAAGTTCGCTGGTCAGTTCTTCAACAGTTAGCATTGGATTTGCCTCCACTGCTGCTCGCAGGGTATCGTTGTCCAGTCTCCCTTCTCGTGGCTTATCGGTGAGACTGGTGTCCCCAGACCAAAAAATCTGGTGTCACTTTCTCACATCCACAGCACCCTGACCATATACGACATTGATATTTCATGCCGCTGCTCTGGCTGGATGTCCCTGGTGAAATTCATATAACATGACATGCCGTATGTGGTCCTCCGACACTGCCATGATCAAACACAAGCCACATTTTGAAAAGTAGGCCGTTTCCCTTCTACACATTGCTGCACACACAAGTGCACAATATGACTCATCTATGGCATGTTCCGTCTACTTTACTATTCACTCGTCAGATGGCGTCATTGCAGTGTTCATCGCACACACGACATTACTTATGGGATAATCTGATACAGTGGAAGCATATCAACTTTCTAAACTTTTTAAAAGTGCTATAGATTTGATACAACCCGCACCCGTATTTACGCCAGAGATTATATTTTATACTCTGAAACGAATACATATGTATTTGAACAATTGAAACATTTATATGTGACTGAACGAACTGGCAATTCTAGAAGAGAAATCTGCCATGAAAGCGAGCGCAAAAGTCAGTGTTCTATTTGCGTAATTTTCAGAGATGGGGAAGAATTAGTTAGATATGTATTATACGGTATTTTGGGATTGTCCATATCCCAGGATAGAGGTATATCTGTAAAAAGTGCCAGAAAGATTTTTGCCGAGAGGGGGATAATCCCAACCATCCCCCACTACAAATCGAACACTGGCAAGAGTAAATACGGGCCGTGAAACTTTTTGTTCTTGACAAAATCTAATTTGAAATGTGAGACTGCTAAATTTATATTAAAATTATAACTGAACTAAGCAAACTAGAATTCCTGTTTATTTTCCCACATGATTGTGCTGGTCGAAAATTACAAATAGAAGCCCGAAAGAATTTTTAAATGTTGTTGGGTTGGGTTGGGTTGCATAACTTCCAATGATGTGATTTTCTAAATATCCCCTCGCTTGAGAAATTCCTTTCTACGCTACTGACTTAACAGAATTTTGAAACAGCATATAAACACGGAATTAATTGTAAGTAATAAGTCTGTAAAATCAATTGATATTTCTTCAAAATTGAAAGTAATTTTAAAAAAGTCATTCCCCTCAAAAAGTACAATAGTTTTCACTGCCATCTACCCGGCGCCAAACTTTTTTAGTTAAGGACAAATCATGCCGTTATATAAAGTGTTGTTTGAGTAAACCATTGGACGTATGTAATATTACAATGTAATCTTGAGAAAATGCTTTGATTAGCAGTGTTTAGTGACAAAATATTTCAATTTTATCGTCCGCTGCGAGCCTTGTCTGAATTATAATTTGTCTAAGAAAATAAGAAACTTTTTATGTGCATATAAACGTGTAAAACAATTTGGAAAGTATAGAGCAAATAATGATGACACGGAAGCGTAGAGTCTGCGCTATTTAACAGGGGGTTGTTTGTGGCAGAGATATTTGACAGGATACATCATATCGCTTGATAAACAAAAATGCTCTTTTCTAATTATTTGAAGACATGTTTGGGTTATGTTTGCTTTGTAATTACAGTTGGATTAATACACAAAATGTATAGAAATAATTTTCAATAAGGGTAGGTAGAACGAATGGAAAATGAAATAATTATCAAAAATTTTACGATTTATTTTCCATATGAAGGGCACACGGGAAAACAATCAAAGCCACATATTGAAAGTTGTAAAAAAAAAAACGCATTTTAAGGTGTAAGCACTTGAATTTCAATTTATTTTTGGTCTTTAAGTACTTTGTCGTAAGTAGACCGAAAATGCGGTAGAGGACCAAAAGTAAATTTAAATTCAAGTGTTTACGCCTTAAACTGTGTATTTCTCACAACTTTCTCACAACAAAATGTGAATTTGATTGTCCCCCGCCCCGTACTCTTCAATTGTTTTCATGAAGAAACAATAAATTAATGATTGACACAATGTATTTTACTTCAAAGGTCGAAGAGGGAATCCATTAAAAGTCAACTTTCTTTCCCAAATTAGTGCAATTATCATTTATTATTCAGAAAAAAAATCAAAATTCTTGTTCGTATATGCAAATTCTTTTGGAATATTGAAAAAAATATCTAGTATTGTTTTAATGAAAGTAATCTTACAGTTGAATTTCCTTGAAAATGTCACAGAAAATTTTGTGATCTATGTGGACAGAGAGCTGAGAAAAGTTTCCTATATTTTTAGGTCCAATAATCGCGAATGTGGGAAACAAAAGGGGAGAGGAAGAGGTAGTATAGTCCAAGTGATGGTAAAGAAAAAAATCATCTTGGTCGTGTGAATGAACGAATAAGAGGGTTTCCGTTAGTAGAAATCGTTGATTCAAAGTGTGTCTTCTAATACTAACATGGTATTTGAATTTCAATATTTATTTTACGTCTTTTGTCAACTTTGGCTCAGGCAGATGGATGATAATACGAAAATTGGTGAAATGAAGCAAGTGGGAGGAAACAGGACAATCCCGATAAGGTCAACGCACACCGCGGTTTTCTAACATGGTATCATGAGGCAGTTAACATCTGTCCACAGTAACAAGGGAAGTCGGGGAGGTGGCACGTGGGGGTCTGCATGTGTTATATATCATTGGAAAGGTCACACCGAGTACTCGTTACATGTGAAATATCTCGCTTGAATGCGACCTGTAGGGGCGTGCGACCATTTGAAGATCCGAAAAATGTACGCCTGAAACACCAGAAAACGTGGACAAAATAGGAAGCTGTGTTTCAATGTGTATGAGACTTGGTGTATATAGATTTAAAAGGTTGCTGAGTACGAATCACATTTGTAAAATTGAAAATGGCGGACACAAATTAAAAGAAAACAAGCTATGGATCTGAAATTGGGTATATAGAGATATTCGACCTCACTAATTATGAATCGAATACCAAAATTGTAAAATTCAAATGACAGATCCATTACTTCTCAATTACCAGAACCTTGTCATTCGGTGCTTGCAATCCGGCAAGTTAAGCAAGGAACTTTTGGGCGATTTCTTCCGTAATGTCCACAAACCTAACGTAGAGGAGTTTCCAGCAAAGAAAGCCGTTGTGATTGCTGATGCCTGGAGTGCTCAAAAGTCAAAGACACTCTACCAGTATGACAGTGTTGCGATTACATTAAAAATCCTTCCATCAAATTTCATGCAACCACTGGATGTGTCTTGCTTCCATCAGTGGAAAGATTTTATTAAACGGTTCACTGAACATGCCTTCCTTAGAGGAAACGAAGCACTGCTGCGCAGGCATGACAATGTCTTGAAAACTCATGGCCTAATTTTGAGCCAATTTCAATCGACACTGTATCGCCCCTTGTTTAGGTACGCCTGGCACAAAGCGGATTTTGATGTACCATATGTTCCATTTCAAGGTAAACAGGACAGTTTTTTCTTAGGAGGAGTCCATAACTGCAAGCAGAAAGAATCCTGCAGTGCATGTCCTTATGTATTTTGTCGTAAAAGCCTGTGTTACACCTGTTTCTTTTACCTCTACCATTATCATTAGTCATTATACACTATTTCCCTTATCGTCTTACACGCATGTAAAGCACAGCAGTGCATACCTAGGTGGGAGTTCAAAGTGTAAACGGCATCATGTGATACCAGAAAGACAGTTGTGGAAGCATAACGTATTTTATAATCCAAAACGCACACTTTTTCACTGCCATTGCATGGGGTATCGAAACACCACTATACGTGGACAAACGTCATTTTCTAGCTGAAAGCTCTGCTGTATACTACAACAAACTTCCTTTTTATTATCACGAATCAGCTGCCCCTACTTGCCCCGTTATGTGCTATACGTATTTTTCTACTACATGTGTAATCATTACATATGTCCGTTATGTACATCTTTCTTGCAATTTTTGTCCGCCATATTGGATCCGCTATTTTGAATTTTACAATTTTGGTATCCGATTCATAATTAGTGAGATCGAATATCTCTATATACCCAATTTCAGATCCATAGCTTGTTTTTTTGTACTTTGTGTCCGCCATTTTCAATTTTACAAAAGTGATGTCAGATTCGTATTCTGCCACCTTTTAAATCCCGATATATCAAGTCTCATACACATTGAAACACAACTTCCTATTTTGTCCACGTTCTCTGGTGTTTCGGGACGTGCATTTTTCGGATCTTAAAATGGTCGCCACGCCCCCTACAGGTCAAATTCAGGCGAGATATTTCACATGTAACGTGTACTTGGTGTGATCTTTCCAACGATATATAACACATGCAGATCCCTCCGTACCACTTCCCCGACTTCCCTTGTAAGTAATCACTTATTCACAATTTATATTTCTACTATGCCATTTGTAAGTGTTATAATAGACAGTGATAAAAGAGCTGAATTTTGTGTTGCATGTCAGATATTTTTTTTTAATAGAGAGCACCAACCGTTGCATGTTCAAGGATATGATGCTTGCTCAAACGTCTTAAGAATTTAAGATTTAGGCAGATGTGAAGCAGGTTACACGTTATTCATATAGTAGTAATATTTCTAGGTACAATGATTCCGGCAACCTCCTCCCGTGTGGGAGTGTCAGCCCCAACCCTTGGAAGAAGCCCCAAACTTAATTTCACGGTCATAAGACGACAGAAATCGTGCAAACCTCCACTTATACCCTCCCAATTTTTACACTCTCCGCAATGAAAACGCTGGCGGAATTCCTGTCTAGGTAAATGTTTTTACAGAATGTTAATAAGATTATTAATCTTCTTATGCAATCCTAATAGGTGTTTTCATGATTCCCAATTTACAAACCTAAATCGATTCGTAATGATTACTTCTTATTAGTAGTTTAACTAAGTTTTAAAATCAGAAGGGTGTAAGGCAAAATTGAAGGTCGTAGGCTATTTACCCAATTTTAGGTTTTCTATAGTTTTTCTGTGCACATATGATATACAGATTGTTTCGAAAAATAGGGGGAGTTCGAAGAATGGATACTTCAGATTTGCATTCAGATCGTGACTTTTGTGGCAGTTAAAAGGCAACCTTACTTTTACGGTAATTTTGAACTACATAAAACCAGAGCTTAAGACACACTACGAAAACAGATAAAGATAAACTGACTTCAAAATCATTCTTAGATGCCATGGTCTGTAAGGACCTTTTAATCTGGTAAATCTGCAATTTTTTCTTAAAGTACTATTGCACTTCATGCACTCAGCTCATACACTAGCCCCTATGCACAGGTACATGAAGAGAAACTGACCTCAGTTTTAGCTTTCTCCATGGTTTACCTACCCGAATTTAATATGGCAAGTGTTCTTTTAACATTGTACCTAACTCAAATCTAAAATCAGTTTCTTTTTATCTGATTTGTTTGGACACTAGGGTGATATGCAGGCTGAGAACATAGTGAAAGAAGTAGTATAAAGGGGCCTTGTAGCCTTACAAGATTAAAATGGCGTCATAAATCAAGGTATCTGCTGTGAACCCAAATCTGAAGTCCAGATATTTTCTTCGTGCTGCCCCTATTTCCTGAGATAGCTTGTGACTTTTGATACACCCTCTATTTATATGACTATAGTTTGATACGGGCAGAGAGGAGCTATCCTGATATCTGGACTGTTTGTTCATCCTGATTAACCTGTATTTTGCAGATCATGTACATTTTACATGTGTAAATATATTTCTCTAATTACTAATTTGAGCACGTACTATTTTTATCGGGAAAATAGTTTTATTGATGTTAGGCTCATAATGAGCTAGTCAACTGTGTTATTTGGCATGAGCGTATTATATATTTGGTGCCCGATAGATGGCAGCAAAAACAGTTGAACTTTTCGAGGAGAAATATTTTTAGAGTTATGCCTCGTTTTGAAAGATTTTACATTGTTTTCGTATAGTTTTATTATATAGTTTTATTATTTGCAACTAATTTCATTTTTGTATATTGTCTCGAAAGTATATTACATGTATAAAAACAAAAATAAACTCTTTCATGTATGAACGTTAAAAGATTGTTGTTACGGGTAGACGAGTAATCAAATCTTAGCATCGTAGGATTATTTCAACCAAACAGAGCTGGATATTGAAATGACCATTCACAGTTGTACTGTAAAAGGAAAACTTGCGACATGGAGTCCGAACGAGTATCCAGACGACTTCACCTATAAGATCGAGGTGAGTGAATTTCTTGACTTGTAAAACATTTCTAAGTTATTGGATTGTCTTTCGACTTAACGTTTCGCGCTCGATTTCTACGTGCTCTCCCCATTAGTCTCCCTAACTTCATGACACAATCGTAACAATGTCCTACTACTGGATCTTTTATGAAAACGTGATATCAGGAATCGAGGAGAATAATTGATTTTAATGTTAGGAATGTCGATTCAAAGTACCAACCCAATACTTCAAATTGTATTTGTTTTAATTTAGATCTCTGTCATCGTAAGTTAGAATTGTTCAATATGTCAAAGTCGTATTTCCATTGCAGTATTTTTATTTTTATTTCAAATAAATTCTACAGTAAAAGTGACGAGTTATCCTTTGCCATGAAGGTAGCCTTGTACCTATAAGTAATAAGTCGAAGTCAGAAAAGTTAAAAAGTGTTCAAAATTCGATTTCAGGTGATGCCCAAAACAAAGTGATCTCTTACAGATACATATTTGAGTATAATTTCTTTTTCTTTAACTCTACCACAAAATACTCATCGACACATTGATCGCCTGGCGGCACTCATTATCCCAGGGATCAAAATCTTGTGGCTACACTTCATTAGAGCTGTGGTAACGCCTAGAGTTTTAAAGGCCGGGAAAAAAGCAGGAAATTTTGGAAAAACAAACAAACAAACAAAGAAAAAATTCCCCACCAAAAAAACCTTTTTATTGACGAATTTTTTTTTTTTTTTTGTCTTTTCATCACAAATATTCACTGCTTAACACACCTAATGCATTTGTTGTGTACGTTTAGAAAAATTAAATGTTCTTACGTTAAAAAATGTACAAAAAACACTCTATTTACATTAAGAATGCAATATATTGATATCTAATTAGCACCTTTGTACATGAGAGAAACGTTCTCTTCACTTTTGGCTTTTAGGTATCTTTGGCTCAGACCGAGAAAACGTACATAATGCTTCAAAACTTATTCATAGGCTGCAAATTATTGCGGATTTTTTTTTCTAAATATATGATTTAAGCGTGAACTAACATCGTAATTCGTTGGTCATAAAATGTTGTCAGAGACCTCGTAATAGTACAAAAAAAGTTCTTTTCTTATCCACCTTTTCCGAAAAATTGAAAACAAAAAACTTTTGTCCTGTTTTATTTCCGGCGTCCAATTTTTCCCGTTTCTTTTTTTTTTAACACTAGGAACCCCTCACTTGTTGTCGTCCGAGTACATCTCTCTATTCAATATCGCAACAAAAATTGAGATTTTGCCGTGGTTCTGATGAGGTTCGGGGATGCCAACCCAACGCTTTGTCACCTGTAATTGGTAGACCAGTCAAAGGGCTTTTCTATTAGCGCTGAGTAGTTACAATCTGCCAAATTAATGAACGACCATTTTGACAATACAGGAAAAAATAACCTTAATTGATAACTTAAAAAATCAAAGTCATTTTAGAGATATTTTTAATTAGTAATATGAAATCGTATTAACCGAAATATTGAATATAGTGTACAAGGGTACTTTTAAAGTTTCTTACGATGTCGTTGGATAATTATTTGAATACGCCCGTCAAACTAATAACAAGTACATTGTCCCTAAAAAATACGCTGGATTGCACCAATCTACATACGTAAATTGTTTTCACCTCTATAATAGGGCGATTACACGCGTCACGCACTGACATTTAGAATACACTTTTCGACTTTGCCTTATAATTCTGTTAGCCGCTCCGGTTGGTGAATGGTTGTAACCTTACTGTTCCGTCTCGCCAATATGATAGACATAGAGAAAAGATCACAATATTGTGTTAAAGTAGGTAAACTGTTCCGTTTCGTGAAACTTTCAATTTCAAGCATTATGCTAAAGTTGTCGGGTTAAGTTTACTATAGCCGGACCAATTTGAAGAAATTTCCTGGATGAATTAAGGCAATTTACTTCTGTTTTTGATGAACAGTGTGTGAAAGTACAAAGTGGGTAACACTAAATTGAGTAATAATGTTTTTTACTTAGTTTTGTAGATGTTTTAAGACGCACTGCATGTAGTGGCGGAAGGAACTGTTTGGCGGAGAGTTACAGTTGGCAGTGTTGAAATGGCGCGTGTTTGTTATGGTTGTGCCAAGTGCCCTTGATTAGTCGCTGTGTAGAAGGAAAAAAACACTGAACCTATCTTTACGTAACATCCAAGTGCCCTTGTTCAGTCACTGAACAAATAAAGGAAAAAACAGAGTGGGTGGGAGGTAATTTGTATGATTTGGTCTGGTCCGGCGATAGTATACAAATGCCAAGTTGTCACTTGTCACGTACTGACATTTGTGGAACCCGCACTTACACTCTGACATACGTTTCCCCACCAAATTAAAATAAATGTGCATTCGAGATGAATGTAGTAATTTCCATAAAAAAAAATGCAGAATATATTAATATAATAAGCGTATAGGAGGAAAAACACAGTCACGAAAAGTTAAAAATTTAAATCAATATTAGAGCGATTCTACGAATAAGTGAAGTCCTGTAGTAAATAGATAAACTAGAGTTTTAAGGGCCGGGAAGAAACCGGAAATGTTCGAAAATAAAACCGGATGTTTTTCCACGAGGCAAAAGACCCTTGATTAACAAAATCGTTTTTTTTTTTTTTTTGCCTTTTTATCACCAATATTCACGGCTTTTCACACCTAATGCATTTAGTGTTTACGTTTAGTACAATTAAATCTTTTTTCGTTAAAAAATGTACAAAACTTTCAATTTATATTAGGAATACATCTCATTAGCACCCTTGTACCTGAGAGAAAAGTTTTGTTCAGTTTGACCCTTGAATCTTTGCCTCAAACCGAGAAAATTTACATAATACTCCAAAACGTCAGAAGCAGTCCCATTGCGTTTTTTTTTTCTAAATATGTTTTGATCATGAGCTAACATTTTAATTAATTCATTGATCATAAAATGTTGTCAGGGACCGCGTAGTAGTCAAGAAAGAAAGAAACAGACAAACAAAAAAAAAAAAACTTTTTTCCAAAGTAGCACGAAAAGTAAAAAAAAAAAACAATTTTTTTTACTGTTTTTTTTTCGGCGTTCATTTTTTGCGGTTTTAAAGATATACTAACTCAAACATACAACGAACATTTCATAGATTAGTGCAATCAGCTCTTGGAAGGTACCCAGAGCCGCAGTTACGGGAGAGCAAAGGGTGCACGTGCTTTGCAAGGATTCCGCCAGGATTTTCAGTTTGGGGGTGTAAAGCAATAAATAGAAGGTGTAAGTGCTATTTTGCAGAGTTTCTATGGTTTTCGACGATAACATTTTTTTAAGTTGAGGGTGCGCTCGAGAATTTAGGGGCGGCATGCCTCATATGGGAGTCTGGGAGAATCGCACTCCCAAGCATGAAACTGGATGCGGCAAATGAAGATAAAGGAGGGTTGTTGTACATTTTTCGCTCCTTCGAAGGGGTGCCAACATCGGAAATTTTCGCCCTTGCAAAAATACAAGCTGGAGCCCTGGGTATACGATGTGTGTTTACTAAAAATAGTTTAACAAGTCTTAGTACAAATTCATTGTTAGCTTATGTTGTTAGATTATTTAAAAAGTTAAAAAAATACGATTTTACTAATTCTGAGTTAAAGAACTAAAAACGTTGGGATGCAAAATTAAAAATATATACATATTCTTGCGGAAATACCTTAGCGACCTCGCCCCATTCCACTACCAGAACAGCACGGATCATTTTCTCCCTATTTTACCACAACCACTCCACAACTTTTCCACACACCCTGCGATGCTTTTCCTTCCATCATTGCCAAATTGCTTGTGCGACACTGCTGATGTGTCCTTGGTCACGTGTCCTCCTACCGTAGGTATCAGGTTTCCAGCGTACATTTGTCATTTGCTGCAGTGGTGTGTTTCAGCCCTGGCGGCGCCAGGGCACTTATTTCCAGGGGACTTTTTTCAGGCATATTTTAATTTTCCTTTGTTTTAGTTTGAAAGCAAAGGCTCTGCTCAATTATATGAATATGAAACTAATTTCTGGTCAAACATATTCACTCAAGAAATTCAACAGTAGGTTGTGGTTGTTTATTTCAACCTCGCGAGGAAGTGGATATTAGGCCTGGCGGTTTGGATGATACCAGCGAGGGCAAGGTCACTGAAAACCCTTCTAGTAGTGGCAAGGCAATGAAATAATTATTTGGCGGTATTTGCAAGGCACCCACCCTTCAAACTAGGCTTAAAAGTTTCATCTGCCTGTTATAAATATTCTCTTGTTTCGAAAATCTCTTTACAACAAGTGTATCTCAAAGTTCGTAAATGCAGCCATTCAACCGCTACACTTGGTTGAACTGAACAATGAATCGTCACCAAGAAACTGTAAGGCAAATGCCCCCTTTTCACCTTCCTCCCTCCATGCTAGGTCATTTTCTTGGGAGGAAAATCGGCGGTAGATGACACACGCAAGATGAAAAAAGTGAGCGAAAGTGGGGGGGAGAGATGGTGGTAAACTTTGCTTGTTGTACCAAGTACAAAACAAAAACATCTTGTGTGAGAATGGAATGTGGGTGATCCTTAGAAGTAAAGAAAGCATGGTTCGCCGTTAGTTGACCAGCATGAATAAGCGTGGAAAAGGAGGAGCCAGGGGAGGGGTAATCGACTCCGCAGATGAACAGGCAAAAGCAATAATTTAACAATAGTGATTTTGAAGCTTGAAACAAGACGATAGAAAGGTCAGTTGTCATCAGTTTCTAGAAAGGAACGAGAAACGGATGAGTATCTCAACAAATAAAGAAATCTATTTTCCATTCCACATGTCAAGTACCCCATCTCAAATCATTCGACAAATGTTTAGGCTCCTTCCGTGAAGATATAATGTAGACTAATTTTCTGTTTGCATAAATACACACAATCATAATCAAAGATACTGTTCACTTTTTAAAATTTGATTTGTGGCTTAACACCCGTCGATTTGTCACTAAGGCTTATGGGCAGAGACATATGGAGGGAAATATCCATGATCTTGTCATTAGATACAGTCTCGACGTTCGCCTCGTGAGACTGTGTAAAAGTATGCAAGGCCCTTTTCATAAATTATGCTGAGGAATTAACATATTTTTCTTTGTATTAAAAATTGAAATAAAATGGACGGAGTGACCGTAACTCAGGTGGTTGAACGTTGGCCTAATATTCGGAAGGGCCTGGGTTCAAATTCAGTAGTCGACCATCTTGACTGAGATTTTCCACGAGTTCTCAGTTTCATAAGGAAAATGCTGGTGCAGTACCTAACGATAAGATCGTGACTGCTTCCTTCCTTATATCCTCGTTCGTCCCCTTCCTATCAGTCAGCTATAATGCCAATCAAAGAACCTTAAGCCCCAGATAATACTAATAAAAGAAAGATACCGAATGGGAAAACATTAACAATACTTCACCTTTAGGAACGGAAGATTTTTGGAATATTTAAGAAATAGTATAATAGTAAAGCTAACCGTAAGACCTATAGTTTTTTTCTCCAACATTCAAAATTAAATAAAACTTATAAATTAGAAAAAAGAAAGCAGAAGAGAACGTTTACTGCAAATTTTAATTTGGGACTTACGAATAGGGATGGGAACGGAAACAGCCACAGCCTTATTAGGTTCCATCCCGGCGTTCTCTTGGCGAGACAGAAAACTGCGGAAAACCTCAGGCAGGATAGCCGACCACTCGGTTTGAGCTCAGAACATTCCGAATGATGTCAATGAATATGATGTACGTACACCACAGTACACCAGGAGTTGTCCACATAGGACGTCAGGGCAACCTAACTAAGAAGATGCAACCTAATAAAGCAGATTCAGTGGGTTCAAAGCTGCGCTGCCAGTACTTCCCAACATTAGGTATAGTAAGCCATAGTTTTCACCACTTTAGCCTTAGTTCCTGTTATTAACTTTATTGTTTCCCATAGGAAACTGGTCGTATCGTGCACATTTTCTGAATTTAAAATTTATATTTGGTAATTTCACAATACCAAAACGATATCAATAAATGTTTCTGAATGTCTTCTTTCAATGAGAGGCCAACTTAACTTGGAGACATCTACCAGATGGTTTGAGTAAGACCTAGCCTAGCCCTCACGCAAAAGCCCCAAGTTCCGAAGATAGTGCCTTTCAGTGTGTCTATTGTTGGGGTAATAACCGCCCGCCTAACCATATCAAATAAAAGTTTTTTCCGACAATTCCCTGGTCGCCTTTCCTTCAAAACATCCGACTATTATTATTATTCTGCTGCAGTCAGTAATATTCAGTTGTGCTCAAGAGTGGATCCTGAATAGCAAATAACGAAGTATAAATGCAGAGGATTTGTTATTTTTGAAGTGCGTGTCTGTATCTTTGTTTTGTGTATATTTTCGAGTTGATCTTTCAATACTAAATCAATTTTAATTGATTTTAATGTTACAAATATTCCCATCATGAAAAAGACTAAAACCTTGGATTTCTTTTTTAAGAAGAAAATTAAGACTGAAACCGTAGTTAATCAAAGTGTAAGTGACTCGACGAACCGCGGTGTGAACTTCAGAGTGTCGATATTTTAAATGAAGGAAGTGTTGCGCAAGTCAGTGTCAACGCGTGCGCCCATGATGAGATAGGTGATAATGCAGCTAATTGCTCTGTCGAAAAAAAGAATGTACAGTCGTTTCCGGACCTATGGGCCGAAGAGCAATGAGTTGAAAAGAAAATTAAATATGAATGGCTTGATAGTACAAATGGTTTGTTGGGTTGTAATGTCTGTTCAAGTGTGAAAACATTAAATTCATATAAATCTCAAGGTTTATACCTAAGTTCAGAATGGTGTAATTACAGTATTACATACAGCGATGATACTCGAGAAAAACATCTCAAAACGCTTAGGTCAAAAATTGCTTCCGATGGAATGTCACAAGCACATCTCAAGGCTAAAGAAATTTTAATTAAGAGTAAGTCTGAAAACTTAAAGAAATGCGTAGATGATCAGCTGTAGCATAATGTAGATACTACAATTAGACTGTTTAACATCGCTTACTATCTTGCAATGCAAAATAGGCCTTATTCCGATTATAATAATTTAATAGAGCTGCAAAAGAAAAATGGTTTAGACATGGGAATTTGTCTTCAATCACGCACAAGTGCAACAAATATATTAGATATCATTGCTAAAGAATTTAAGCTTAAATTGATTCAAACGTTAGTCAATAGTAACAAAAAAATGTCCATAATGATTGACGAGTCTACATCAATTATAAATCAATCCATCCTAATCGTGTATTTAAGAACAGTAATTAATTCAGAAGACACTACAATTTTCTTAGATTTTGTTGAACTTACCGACCAGAAACCTCTAACAATAAGTAACGCACTCTTAGAATGTCTGTCAAAATACGGATTGGATGAAAATTATTTACGTAAGAATTTGTTGTGTTTTGCATCGGATGGAGCTAGCGTGTTGCTTGGAGTTAAATCAGGTGTCGCCAAAGAATTAGTTGATAAATTCCCTAACTTAATTATTTGGCACTGTTTAAGTCATAGGATTGAGTTAGCTGTTAATGATGCTTTACATGATCAGAATTCTTGTCACCACTTTGAAACTTTTATAGAAGAAATATATTCTTTGTACAACCAATCGCCAAAGAATTGGAGAGAACTTAATAATATTGCCTCAGAATTCAGGGTACAAATAAATAAAATTGGAAAAAAATTTGATGTAAGATGGGTAGCTAGTAGTTCAAGAACTGTATCTGCTGTATGGAAATGTTATTCAGCCTTAGCACAACATTTTAAAGAAGCAGCAAATGATAGCAAATGTAAATATATCGGTTTACTTAATAGATTGGAAGCAATTGAATTTCTAGAGAATTTAGCTTTGTTTTGCGATGTGCTCAGTGAACTGGCAAGTCTTTCATTGCAACTTCAAGACAGAAAATGTAATATAGTACGAGCAGACAAACTTATTCATAGGACCATATTTGTCATAGATTCTATGAAAAACAGTGAGCAGGTAGGAGACTACACCAAAGTGCCACAGCAAGCTGTAACAGATCGGGCGTTTCAAGGGATTGCCTTAAAAAATAATAAAACTACAAAAGGTCAACAAGTTGCAATTTCTTACTAGCATTACTGATAATCTGAAACAAAGATGTTTCACCACACACTCTTCAAAAACGAAACGTTCGGGACTTTTTGATAAAGACAATCGAGATTTATACACCCAACCCCTATGAAGATTTTAAATGCTGATTCGTGGCCAAGTGATTTGAATATTTTGTACGGAAAAGACTCGCTGTCAAGACTTATACAACGATTTAGGTTGGACAATCAGAAACAAATACTAAGTAGTTTCCAAGATTATTTAGAGACTGGCGGAAAGAAATATCCAGCAGAACTGAAATCACTGGTAGACTGTATCACTTCCCTTCCCTGTAGTTCTTCTGAATGTGAGCGTGGATTTAGTTCTATGAACAACATTTTAACTGAAACAAGGAATAGAATTACGGTTCGGCATCTTTCTTCATTGATGTTCATCAAACTAAATGGACCTCCTTTACATAAATAGAATGCAGTGCATTACGTAAAATCTTGGCTTCGCGAGTACCACTCAGCCACCACAACGAAAGGGAAACATATTATCCAACAAGATGAGTCCGACAAAGATGAACTATGGGCGCTGTTTTAATTCGGTGAGTGTTTTCATTCATTAATTTTACTTTCCTGTTATTTGAAACACTGTGTATAATTATATTTTGTGTATATTTTATGCCGAAATATGGGCAATTCCATTTCAATATTATTCATGAAGCAGTGTACGATTTGAAGCAGGGGATGGTTGGGATTTTCCCCCTTCCCTCTGTTCAAAAATCTTTCCTGGCTCTGTTTTCCCTAATAGGCCAGTCGAATTCGGTACCTCTCGTGGAAATAATTGGTAATGAATTTTTATCTTCACAGGATTGTTGTAATAGTGGTCCTAATCAACATACTAAAAGTCCTGAATGATCCGCCTTGTGCTAACTCCACCATCTTGAAAAATGGCGGACGATCATACACCTTCATTCGATTTTCGGCTAATTTCTCAAAAACGGTTAATTTTAGAAAGAAAATGAACTAGACCAATTTGAAAGAGCAGAAAATGTCCTATTAGATAGAGCTTTTACATTTCTCTCAAAAGGTAAAGGTAAATTTATTCTCTAAGAAAGATGGTCACTTTTGGAGGATTATTGAAATGTTTTGGGGATTACTTTATCATTATTCAACTCTTAAACTAAATTAAACTAGACTCCCTGACTTCGGAGCCCCAAAGAACTATCACCATCCACATGGCATTTTTTGGTGAGGTGATGTGTGGACAGCACATCGACACCCCTCGAGATATGTTTGTGATTTTCTTCCTTGGGATGAACATTTTTCTTCACAAGATTGTTGTAATTGTGGTCCTCATCAACATACTAAAAAGTCCTGAATGATCCGACTTGTGCTGACGCCGCCATCTTGAAAAAATAACGAACGATCAGGCACCATGATTCGGTTTTTGGCCAATTTCTAAAAAATGACTAACTTTAGAAAGAAAATGAAGTGGACCATTTTGAAGGAGTAAAAAAATTTCTATTATATAGAACTTTCTCATTTTTCTTCAGTACTCATGGTTCTCCAGAAATTGTGGTGATTTCCTGTCTTGAAATTATAAAATAGCCGAAATTTGTCTCTGTTACCGGAATATTGTATTGTTATAGGATAATTGACTATTATTCATTTCCAATCGATTTTTTATTATCAAGGATGAATTGTAGAAGGTAATCATCTTTCTAATTTCCATCTTCATTCTCATCATCCATTATTTCCATTGCAGATTGATTACTACATCCCATGCCGCTGCAGTGAGCGCAAAGATCAGTGCATATCATCCGTGCTTTTTTGCATAAACAACAACCTTCACAGTTTTTTTTATGCAGGAGCATGAAATTAGTTTCATTAATTCGCCAGGTGCCGGTGCTTGGGTCATTGGGATAGGTAGAAGAATATTTCCATGAGCTTTCCATCCCCATTCTTCTGGATCAAGTTGTTTCCCCTCCATAACTACACTTGATGGAAAACCCTCAACATGTACATGGAGGCTGCATCTGAAGTCGGAGGAAGACTATCCAACTTCACTTCGATTTTCCTTTTTTGCAATTTCTCTGTTAAAACATTTATACCTGTAGTCATCAAGACATTTATCTGATTTGTCAGCTCCGTATAATCCAAGGACGAATATTTCTCTTGCTTCACAAATCTCATTCTTGGTAGCATCAGGATTATTGAAGATACAGCATCTCGAATGTCTTCTCTCTTGTTAAGTAGTGGAATTGTCTTGGTCTTTCCTTTGTGAAAGAAGGCTGAAGTCGTGTCAGAACCACTTACTGCATAAGCGAACAGGAAGTGTTCTTTGAGGTTAGGGTGCTTCTCCTTTAGTTGTGTGGCAGAGTACGTTTTAGTGGGTACCTTCCTTTTCCTGGCTTTACGAAGATTACATCGTTCCCATCTGGAGTTAAGAAAATTAAAAGAACTAATAAATCAATGTCCTCACCAACAATTGCAGTTTGTTGTGAATTTGCAACGTTTATGACAGTGTTTACAATGAGTGTGTCAGCATCGTCTTTAGCTTGCAAGGCGCCGATGGAATGATCTTGTAATTCTGTTAGTAAACCAATAAGGTGTCCTGTTACTTTGGGTGTCCTTCTTCACCTCGTAGTCTGCGCATCTTTTTGTGGCGTATCTCCGGTGAAGTATAAAACCACCATCAACAACAAATTTACATTTGTTAGGGTGCAGTGTGTGTGGATCCATTGTGTCGAAACATGATTTGTTCCATGATCCATGGTGTCGAAAGAGGCTTGATTTGACACATTTTCTCATTCTTCGTTCATCAAATAGGGATTGTGGTAAGGAGGAAAGTTCATATTTAAAACAGTTCTTCAGTTGGCTGTCATCGTGAACTGTTTTTATGATTGATTGGAACAGAAAATTCGTATTTACAGGCACAACGTTTTTATAAAGTCTTACAGTATTATAGTTCATTGAGCTTAATGCAATCACTTTGTCTTTCTTTTTTAATTTCAAGTTCTGGAAGTTCTGACCTACTAAGCTCTTTATTATAGCTTTTCCTATTTCCACACTTCTGTGGCAGTTGATGGTGTCATCTGCACTGACACCTGTCGATAAGGATAATAATTCCGTGCGTTCCACAAATGGACAGTGTATTTCAAGCCAGCTCACAAATATCTTCGTATCTTGATCGTCCTTTTCCATTCTTGTTTTCCGAGATCAACATGTTGGCTCACTGTGACCGGCCTTACATTGCAAAATTCATCGAAGCTTTCAGCCGCCTCAGATGATACTAGCGCGCCTTGTATCCACTTTGACAACACTTTCTGACACTTCTCTCCCTCGACTCAGAGCAACAACAGTTTTCGTGGTTCTCATAAGCGTCTGTTCAATAGTCATATCGGTCCATAGCCCAGCCCACAATGTGTCTGTTCTTCTGACTGCAAAACTTCTCATGAATGCTTCCATCTTCGCTTCGGTTAGCTTTGTATGAAGAATGCTCATATGTTGAAAGTACATTTGACAAGATTTGGCATATGCTAAGTGGCCAGCAGCGTGGAAGAACGGCATCATTTGTTTCACACATATCAAGTGTAGCTCCCAATCACTCATCCTTTCTGCCTTTATGAAGTTCTTTAGAATAGTCACCATATGGAAGTATTGTATCCAAAGTTTTGCAGTTGGTCCTTTTTCAGTTATCGATGTAAGGCAATCTTGAAATTTGTTTAAAAGATCCGTAACTACTGCAGAGCCATTAATGGATTCGTAAGTACCTAATCCATTGATAGCTTCTTTGGCAACGTTTCTTATTTCTACTTTCATCTCATCGGAAATGTCTATGCTGTTCAGCAAAGTATGTGCCAATGCTATTTGTGTTAAATCAGCTCGAACAGCCCTTGCGTAGTGACCAGACATCATTTCATCAATTGAATTTGTAGCACAAAGGGTGGCCCATAACTCCTTCAAACCGCTGCCTGACATGATGTGTCCGATGGCTCCCATGAAAGACATTAACATATGGAAACCTCCAAGTCGCACCGTGATGTTAGTTAAATCTGAAGAGGAAGCTACGATATCGCATGCTTTTGCGTATAGTGGCTGATCGAACGTCACAAGACAATGTTTTTACTTTGTTTCTTGGGACATTTTCGAAGTGTAGTGAAGAACACTGTTTATGGTGTCGTAATTGCTTGCTGGCATATGCACAAATGGTAGAAATTGGACTTTCGTAACTTCATAAGGTATATGTTCCGTTATCCTCGCCATAAAACCACTTCAAGATGGTCGAAGTTTCTGATAAGTCTGCTCCATGCAGCCCTGTTTCGGAATTTCTCCCCTGTTAAAAATTCCTCCCTAAAGTCATTCTTTACCAATGTATGCTAGAAATAATAAATTATAGATTGTATTCAAATCAGTAAGAAACTGAGATCAAGAAAGTCACAAAAAAGCGGCGAGGACAGCCGATGTGCTGACCACTCGTCATATCACGAAAACGCATAGTGGTCTGCGATGATCCTTCGGGTCTCTAAAAATATGGACTTTACTTTAAGAGCTGAATAATGATAAATTAATCGCAAAAACATTTCAGTAATCATGCAAAAGTGACAATTTTTAGCAAATTGATAATTTCATAATCCGAAAAGTGGCCATCTTTTTTTAGAGAATAAATTTACCTTTACCTTTTGAGAGAAATGTAAAAGCTCTATCTAATAGGAAATTTTCTGCTCTTTCAAATTGGTCTAGTTCATTTTCTTTCTAAAATTAACCATTTTTGATAAATTAGCCGAAAACCGAATGAAGATGTATCCAGGATGGCGGAGTTAGCACAAGGCGGATCATTCAGGTTTTAGTATGTTGATTAGGACCACTATTACAACAATCCTGTGAAGATAAAAGTTCATTACTAATTATGTCCACGAGCACCATATACGAGAATCCTAATTCGACTGGCCAATAATATCTTCCAAGCGTGTGATATGAACGGATATAACGTATGGTTTTCTACGTTCTAAGAAAAATTTAATCCTTTCTTTAAATTGTCCAAATCCGACACTGTCATGAAATAATAAAAGTTAATTATAATTCATAATTACAAAATAATTTTGTTTTGAAAGTGCAATTAAATTAGAGTTGCTATTCGTCCCGGAAAATCCGAGACTACCGGAATCGACATCTGCGTTCCGGTATGCCGAAAATAATTCTCTGGGCGCACAAAAATCCCGGTTTTCAGCGAAGAAGTAAGGAAAAATTAATTTCCTTTCCTCTCACACGATTACATTCTCAATTTAGGAGTACGGTAGCTGAAAAACGTTAAATATAAAACTCTGAATACATATAACATGGGTTTAATCGAGTTCACGATTGGACTACCTTCACAATTGAACGAAACAACTATTTCATTGGAACAGGGAAAGTTGTTTGTTTGTTGTTGGAACTACTCCTGATTTGCATCTCGCTCTTCAGTTACTTGAACCACTGTCTGAATTTCGTAGAAATTTTCTGCTGGCCATAACACTGCCAAGAAGAAAAGGGTACTTCGTTTAATAAAACCGGATACGCAACAATGTGAAATTAAAAATTTCGATAAAATATAAATGTTTGAGGTTTTGTATTATTAATTAGATTTTTTTATTTTTCTTTCTCTCCTTTTACGCAACAATGATCACACATTTCCTTTGCTCCTTGGACCAGCAAATATTTTTGCAATTTTAGAAATCAGTAGTGGAGTAGCCACCACTGTGACTCATTCTGTGTTTTTTCGTAAGTAGCAGCCCAGAATTCCACTTTTGTAGCAACCCTAATTTAAATACAAACTCAGTTTTGCAAATTCTCTCCCCACCCTTACCTGTTTTTTATTATTATTATTTCTTTATTCTTAACAGGCTATATAATATTACCACACCTCAGAAGCTGTAGGGTGCCAGGTAGGCCAGATTTTAGAAGTTGGTTTCGGGGACTGGGGTCCAGCGCCTTGGGGGGGGATGAACTCTTTCTGGGTGTGAAATGTGCGTAAAATACATACAATTTTGCCTAAAATTATACTAATTTTACAAAAAATCCTAATTCCGGAGGGGAGTCCGGGCCTCCGGACACCCCCTAAAAACGTTCGCCGCCAGGCCACTTTATTTTTTAGAAACGCACCGCTGATTTGCTGCCTATTCTATAAATTATTTTGAGGTGACACTCGATAATGCCTCACACAGTTGGCAAACCTGTATTTCTTACACGCACAGGAATTCGAACACAATGAAAGAGGACTTTCTTGGTTGTTATGGTCTCAGAGATCACCTACCGAAGGGTTCCACGTCTTTATCGTCAGTTCCAATCGTCAGACGTCAATTGTGGATTCCACGTTGGCATCCCTGTATCTCTTACAGCCACGGGAATTCGACAACCTCAAGAGGAATATATTGATTGTTTTGGTGTCAGGAATAACCTCCCGACGTTTGTTCACATCTTTATCTTCAATTCTACTGGTCAGGAGGCGATTTTTTATTCCAAGTTGGCAACCCTTTATCTCGAAAACGAGGCGGCGTAGGACCGATGTTTATTGGAATCTTCTTTCATCTTTTGTTGTCCGAAACGCACCTGTGACGTTTGGCCCACATGTTATGACATTTACAACTTTCAACGCGTTACGATTTTCATCACCCCCTACACCTACCCGTCCCTGAACCCCAACACGGTAATAATTGCAACCGAGATGTGTAGTATTCTTGTTCCTTCCCTCCGGCATACTTCTTCCGTGTTTTCCGTTTTATTACTACATGACATGATGCGCCTATGATTATCACAGTATGACTGGCAACGTTCCATTTTTCGTTCTCATTGGGCGCTCCACCAGTGTGGAACCCAAACGGCTGGTCCGATTTGGAAAATTCATCTTTTTCAGATTGCAAAGCGATCATTTCCAGCCACTTTTCTCTGTGACATGTTTTCGTATCTGCACTCATAGCCAAGTTGTCCTGTGACAAGGGACTTTTGTTACACCATCTGATGATGATGATATATATACAATGATCGAAAATTAACCGAGCCCTCTGGTCTAGTGGTTAGCGTTGATGACTACGGGTTGAAGGGTCCCAGGTTCGATTCCCGGCGCTGCCAATGATTTTATCCAAGGCTTGTGGGGTTGGAACGGTTCCCACCCAGCGTCGTGATGCAATTGGGGAGTTGCTATGAATAAAAGATAGTTGTGATCACAGTGAGCTCTCCTCTCCCAACCCGCCTTGTCAGCGTAGGAGCAGTAGACCATCTCCTCCCTCCGGGGAGAGGTTTTATCCAGTAGTGGATCGTATATGGTTGTGATTTATTATTATTATTTATATATCAAACAAATATGTAATGATCGCAAATTCACCGAGATGTTTACTTCTTTTCATTACATCGGGTGAATGCCAGGGTTATGTCTTGAATCAAGGTGATATTTTATCCGCATCTCATTTGAATTTTATTTATGGCCTTTAACCATCTAAAGATCAGACCGGGGAAGGGGAGGGGAAAGTACGCGGGATAGTGTCGGCGAGGGCGTATGTTGAGGTTGCCTTCCCGGCATTTGCCTGGTGTGACAGGAAAACACCTGGGAAACCAGTCAGGGTGGTCGGCCGCTGGGATCGAAACCACAACTTCCCGAATGCCACGCCAACGCTCTACCACTTACCTACGGTGGCTTGGTATCCCTATTTCGTGTAACAGAGATGAAGTGAATGACATGACGGCCTATAACATCAAGAGTGTTGTAAAGGCAAGAAATATACATTATTTAATTAGCCCTTTTGCCAGAAACCAAAAAAACGATGATTTGGTATAAAATGGGGGGACCAGATGAAACTTTCAGCACTTATACACTGGCATGTATAGAGCATGAAAATACGCGATAGACATTCCAGAAAGGTAGCTATCCTAGCGGCCATTCAAAATGGCGGTCGATGCTATTTATTAAAATCAACGTATCTCGGCTACGAGTTATCCGATTTCGATGATTCGTTTTTTAAATGAAAGATATTTTCATTGGCTACATTTGTGTTTATTAAGTCCCTCGTACACGATTCAATAAAGCTTGAACAAGAGCGTTGAACAAGCAATTAGATGAAAATGACGTCACGAGTCAAAGAGTCCACACAGGAAATCTCTTGAATTCAAGTCTTCTGATCCAATTCGTCCTATTTAGAACCTGTCCTATTTTTATTGAATTCAGCGCTGTGATCTACCAATCACATCTCTGGTGACTTGAGCACGTGACAACTGTGCTTCCGGAATGCAAAAAATTAAAATGTGAACATGGAGCAGGAAATTTTTAAAGCCTTGTTTTTATGATGCGAAATAAAGATATTATCAGAAAATCAAATTAAAATAAAATAAAGTATCGCTACAAGAAATTCCATCGCATCTTGCTGAGGTAAAGTGTACCTGATGTTTCTTCTGTAGTTTTTGTACAATCACTATTGCAATAGAAATTGATACAGGAGGTTTACTATAATTCCTAATAAAGTTTGTATTGTATTTAGAAGCAGTAGATATTAATATTTAAAGTGCCACTAAGTTGCTCATAATTTATGTGGAAAGGTCGAGTTTTTATTTACTGTATGTAGGAAGTCCAAAGCTGCTAAACTTAGAAGTATCTGGGTACACTTTACTATAGGGCACAAAGCAATGAAATGTTTTCCAAGGTATGTGAAAGTGTTGTAACTTAAAATCTAACAAAGTTTCGAGTCATGGAAGTATTAAATTAGAGTGAAATAGCGAAAAGTACTTGAAACTACTTTGCTGATTCCACGTTGGTGAGCGAGCACATTGAACCGTTCATGAAATAGCGAAAAGTACTTGGAACTACTTTTCTGCTTCCATGTTGGTGAGCGAGCACATTAATTTGAGTATGAAATAGCGAAAAGTACTTGTAACTACTTGGCTGCTTCTACTTTGGTGAGCGAGCACATTAAACCGTGCATGCAAATTCTTTCCGGGCGTCGTAAAACACAATTTTCGAACCAATTATAAAAAATCTCGGAATTCATTGTCCCGTGGTAGTCTGCAGGTGCATCAGCCATCTTTTTATGAATTATATGCGCGGCGTCTTTTATAAAACCGGATCTTCCCCCACAATGAACAATAACGATTCGCTCACCTTTGTTGTCGGAAGTGGGAATGGTACAATTTTCGGAATCATCTCACCAATTCTTCATGTTACAGGTGTTTGTGTCGTACCAGGTTTCGTCTAAATAAAAATCCTGATAACCTTGGAGTCTGAACTGTTTAATTTTCTCCAAGTAGCGATACCGCCACGCAATGACTTCTCGAGACTCGGATCTAGTATTTCTTCTTTCTATCATTTTGTATGAAAATCCCATGGTGTGAAGCAGTTTTTGTAACGCCCTACTACTGTAAGGATTCATACTCAGTCCCCTTAGTTTTCCTGTTTATTTCATCGGCCAGTTTGTCACCCGTGGGTAGTTCCCCCTCTTATAAAATTCATACACTTCGATGCAATAAGTCTCGCGAAAAATCGTCCACTTTGTCAAAAGCAAATTTAGTTTTTGCGATGTGTTTCTTTGTTGGTGTACGATAGCTGTCTATATCAGAAATCTTTTATATTTTCTTCACTGTGGTCACACTGATACAAGTTGCTTCTGACACTAACTGGTTAATATTTTTGTGTGGCAAAGATCCATTGTTTTGTACAACACCTCGAAAAAACTGTTTAACATTATGCACAATTTTAACAGTTTGTTTTCTTGTTTTCGACCCTGTCCCAATTCCTACACTTGTGTTTTCCTTTGGCGCCTCCTGCCCGGAAGTACTTGGCATTGGAATTTAATTACCAGGATTTTCACCTTGTAACAACGGTCTGAAAATTGACATTTTAACACGTCGTATAACAAGCACTTTTAACACACACACACAGAGCATTATTACAGTACAGATGTAACTTAATCAACACTGGCACCAGCTAGCAGTAGCATAAGCGAACAGTACAAGAAGTTTTCAACTTCTAAAATTTCAATTTAAAGGGCGGAATACAAGAGGAATTCGGCAACATAGGCACCAGCCAGGATAGGAAAGTGACGATACAACAACCCCGTCAACACGTGTTAATAGTAAAATCCAGGGTTCAGAGGACATCTGTTGTAGTGGAATTCCAAAAAAAAAAAAAAAGGTACCAAGGCTGTGCGCAAAGAATATTAAGCTTTTTCCTTTCATATAATGACATAAATGTATGACCTATTTTTGTCTATTCTTATTTACGGCCTGGCAAGTATTATAATTTAAACTCGATTGCATGATCATGTCGGTATGTCTTCAAACTTTCTCCTATTAAGTAGTACATTAGAGAGTTTTGTTGGGCCCAAGCATACGGAGAGTTTGGGAAAAGTCTACGTGCTGGTTGTGAAAATGTCAGTGCGTGACGGCAACTTTAATATTGTATAATAAACAGTATTTTTTAATATATACGTGTTATTTAATCGAGAACGTGATCCTCAGTAGTTGTAATGATCCTCAGTGATGAAGTCGTAATTAACCCGAAAACAGAAGCTAATTACGACATTGTACTAACAACTTTTTCATTTCTTTATGTAAACATGAATCGTATTTCTTTTAAGAATCGATTGGTCTAATTGAAATAAATCCATGATACGTTTCAATTTTTAACATCTGGTATGACATATTCGTGGAATTGCTCAATAATCTACCTATAAATATTAAACGTATAGCAAACCTTAATAGATTTAAGTCTGAACTTTGTACATTCATTAAGAACAAGTGCTGTTATTGTGTAGAGTATTTGTTTATATGCAGAAATTGTATTTACTGTCATGACTAGGGATGGGAAGTTCAGTTCGTTTGAAAGACTAATTCGCAGTGAACTAGTTCGTTGGAAAGCACAGTTCAAAAGACCAGTTCGTTTAGTTCAATAGTTCGCGACCGCGATGATCTCCCTATAGCAGCAGAAGGGCTTTTCTGATCACGTGGACGTGGTAGCCTTCAAGGTGCGTGCTGGTTTCTAGTTCACGAACTACAACTTTAGTTCAAATAACGGTAAATTAGAAGGGAAGAGATATCCCCGGAAGTGTTGTTACATTACCTGCCTCCCTTTTTGCCCATTTCCTTCAAAGCAGCACGAGGGCCATGAAAGAGATGCATTGATGCACCCACCATTCTAGTTCGCGAACTAGTTCGGTAAATAAAGTGATTTCGAAAAGGCAAGCACTTTGCTCTTGAAGAGTTCTTTGTTGTTTAAGCACGTTGAATAAGAATACTTGTATGTCACGCATCGCATGAAAAATGCTTTCCGTTTGAAAACTGCCATAACTGTCATTAAAAAGGGAGTATTAGAAGAATTACCTTTTATTCCATTATGATTTATGATTTATGCTGGAGGGGACACAAAAATATAAATTTTATTAATAGCAAGATAGCGTCTTGCCGTTTAATAGACAACCCGAAGAAAATAATTTTGAGCACAATTCTTTTATATTGCTCATGCAGAAATACAGCTGAAAGATAAGGAATTCAAATAGAAATATTAGCCATGCATCATACAGTGCGGTGTGACCCACAGTATTTTACTATTATATCGAATTATGTGTATGCACGTTATATGCTAATACGTCCAAAGTCACGAAAGCAATTTTAAAAAAGCTGATTTTAAAATAGAATATGTTGATAGCACTGACCCACTGCACCGATCATGACTGATCCAACGACACGTCAACCAAGTCCGAACATTGTGGTTCATAAGATATACCTTTGATACTGATAGAAAGAGCAAAGAGAGCGGGGATATAAGGTCCTTTATTGTCAGTACGAGACCGGAACGGAGACTTTGTTAATTATTTCACAGTTAGGTACAAACGAGTTTTACAATTCGTAATGTAGTGACTAATCTAGTATTGCATTTGTAAAATAATAATAATTTCTGAACTCTGTTACTAATAATACATTGGCAGTTGATATTCACAAAAAAGTGTTCGGACGTGTCCTTCGGAACACATGAAAATGCATATATATATATATATATAGATAGATAGATAGATAGATAGATAGATATATATATAATACACAGCCATATTCAATCCACTACTGGATGAGGCTTCTCCCGGAGGGAGGAGGTGGTCTACTGCTCCCACGCTGACCGGACGTGTTGGGAGAGGAGAGCCGAAGCTCTCAAGTGTGATCCATCTGGAGTACTGCAACGGTCACCCGTCCAAGCACTGACCAGACCCAGAGCTGCTTGACTTCGGTGATCTTACGGGAACCGATAGACCAGCTCGGCTAGGGCGGTCCCGGGTTCGCTTCCCGATGGAGGCTCAAAAATTTCGGTGTTGACCCAGATCGTGAGGACAATTGCGGAGCTGCTGTGAATAAAAGACAGCGGCGATCACAGTGAGAGCTTCGGTTCTCCTCTCCCAACCTGTCTGGTGGTCAGCGTGAGAGCAGTAGACCAACTCCTCCCTTGGGGGAGAGGCCTCATCCACTAGTGGATTGAATATGGCTGTGATTTATTATATATATATATCAGAGACGAGAGAGAGAGAGTTGACATTTCATTGACAAAACTAGAAACAATTTTTTTTCATTAAATTGAGATAATTGTAATTTGTAGAATTCCATTAGTTTCAGAGCTACAGCCTTCCGAAAGCGTGGGAAACTAATATTTAGAGCTTGATATTTCCAATATCATTAACAGTGGAACTGCGGGAACAAGATAAGCTCAAAGACCTCCAACCTGTTCCATCCAAGATTTCCTGTTTCGAAATTGTGCGAAGTCTGCGCATGGGATTCCCCCAAAAGATTAAGGGATTCCCAATAATTCCCTTGCAGTAAAAGTAGGCCGAAATTTGTTTCAACTGACGACTTTACAGCAGGTAATGATAATTTTTTTGCGCCAAGTCGATGTCTGAAACAGATTCCATTCGCAGAGTGATTTTTAAAAATGCGTGATTGCATAACGAACAGAAATGAGGGCTATTCTCTGAACTGGAATACATGTAACGAATTATGGATTTATTTTTTGGCAATAAGGGAGAACAGCATTTTTTTTTATTCTTTAGAATTTGGTAGAAGCTGTCATTATTGGGTTATATAGCGGTCCTTTACAGTATGAACATGACCAGTTTTATGTTAAACTTGTGGAAGCAGTCGGAATGTGAAACAGGACAGATACAGAAAGCTTTTACATGGTTGTATTCTGAGTTACATTGATGTTCTGAGAAGGCAGCTATGCCTATGTCTGGAAGAAGTCTGAGAGAGACTTTTTGCCGACAATCAATTTTCCAAGGGAAGGAATGGGACGGGTAACAAGGCATAGTCTTATTTCGATTGAATGCATATGCAAATGCATAATATTCAGTAAAGATGCATTCTGGATTAAAGATCGAGCCTGAGTTTAGAACAATTTAATCTAAGTACATCCATATGCTAGAAAAACACAACATAATAGCACACGGCATTTAATTGTCGTAACATTTATTCTTTTATACTATGGCATAATTAATGTTTTAGTTTCAGCATTGCTGCCTATTCAACTTCATATTATCTCTCTAATCTTTGAAGAACTATTTTTAGTAGTACCCTGTATAAAAAGAATTAAAGCCTACATCTCTGTTTTTATGCAACCATGCACTTTAATTTCTTTAATAAATTCAAATGATATAGAATTAGAACGTGTTATTTTGGAATTACACAAATCTATGGTGGAATTAAATTCAGCATTGACGGTTAACTTTTTTCGTGATGAATTACAGATCTCAAAAGATTTCAGAATCCATAATCCAACCATAAAAATGCATTAGGACTATCTGACGTAGGTGTGCTTGTAATATTGTGCAGTTTTATCAACTGAATTAAAACGTGTCTCATTTCTTTCCTTTTCATAATTAGAAAGTATGTGCCATTGCCATGTCATGATTTCTAAGAAGCTACACATTTTGTATTTATGGATCGTTTTAGTAACCAAGAACCTTATCCCATCTCGCTTCAAATAACTCTAACTGTGACTCATGACCTGACGTATGTGATTACGACCGCGATCATCTATTTCCATATACTGCTCAGTTTACATCAATAATCATCGTCACCCAGGTTTGCGATGAGATCCTTTCATTGATAACAAATAAAGGAATAGTTCGTTAAAAGTATGCCAGTTCGGCGAATAGCTCTGACTACTGTTGGTTTTGAACCCACGCATTTTTAAATAGTCATTCGGAACAAGGAATCTTTAAAATATCGACTTGGGTCAACTATACCTGCTGGAAAGTCATCAAGTTCACACACATTATAGCCTACCTTTACTTCAAGATATTTTTTGGGAATCCCTTTGTTCTTTTGTTGAAAGACCAGTTCTTTGCCAAATGCAGGCAGAAAAAGGTGAATTTGCCACCCATAGTTTTCGATTTTGATGAAAATATTCACATTGATTCTCGGAAGTACTCTTAGTATAAATTCCGAGTTACAGGTTAGTAGGCCACCTGTATCCAGAATTACAGCGCTTCTAATTGTGCATGTTTTGTCCTCAAATGTTGTCGGGACCCACACTTGACGAGGATACACCTACTTGAATTGTATTTTTAAAGTAATGCTTTATGAATTGTAACATACAAAATTGGGTATTTCTGATGCAAAATTCATCAGAGAGTCCAAATTTGATAACAAAAATTTTGGTAGAGCGAATAGGTTTTGAGATATCGGTTTATGATTGCTAAAAATGCAGTTTCTGAAATGGTGTTCACTTTGCAACATAATGCCGTTAATATCTGGAGAGGAACACCAGATAGAGATATGCACCATTGGAAAGAGAAGAAAGTTGCCTAGAGAGTGATGTAATAAAAACGGTGGGTTCTCGATGGGAACTTTAGCTCCAAAGCACTTGTTAGATTTTACCTTATTATATATAATGGAGTGGACATCGCAGCATAATAATATGAATATCTCACGAGGAACACCAGATACAGACAGGAGACTTACACCATTAAAAAGAAAAGAAAATTTACTACAGAATGGCGTAATAAAAATAGTAGGTTCTGGGTGGGAAGTCCGTCTACAAAGCACCTTTTTGTTTTTATATAATTATCTACATAAATGTAAAATCCTTCATTTCTGTGTGTGGCAGTCGATCAGGGAGCTAGTAAAGCACTTTCCTTTGGCCTAGAATACAAACATTTGGAATGAAGTTTCGTTGGTACGTCAAACTTTGCAAATATCCTCTTATGTACCCCAAAATACCTCAATTAATATACAAATCATTATTAAGACAATGAAATAAATTCATTGTTACAATTTTAAATTTCGATCAATAATGCAAACTAAATAATTACTTTAGAATTTTTATAAGGTCTATTAAAATGTGGATTGATGTAAACCAGAAACATGTATATAAAATGTCTAAAATCATAATAAAAGTAGTAGAAATAATAGTAGTTATAAGGTTATTAGTATTAGCAGTAATTTTTGTAATAATAATTATAGTAATAGTAGTAGTTACAATTGTAGTAGTATTTGTAGTAGTTGCTGTAAAGAACTTTGATAAACTTAATTTTTATAGGCTATGTGAGTAACTTGAACTTCGGTCCGTCGCGATTACATAAGTGCAATGCTTAATAAAATCTACGGACACACTTGTCGCAGCCGGGTTTCGAAACCGTGACCTTGGAGGAGAATGCCTCTAAAGTATTTGTTGCAATAGTAGCAGTAGTTGTAGTAGTTTTTGTCATAATAATAGGAGAATTAGTTGTACTGTAGTAGTTGAAATAGTAGTTGTTGGGATAGTAATAGTTAAACTATCAATGTTACAAACTAAAACGAATTAACTTCTATTCACCGGTATAGAAAATTGAATGTTTGTGTTTGTTTGAACGCAATACTCTTCAACATCCATTGGCTGATTCGAACAAAATTTGGCACAATGTTCCTTAGGAATGTGGTGAAGCGTGTCCTCCAGGGGAATTGAAAGGGCTTCAGTGTGATTATGAGGACTACTAATAAAATATCTAAAGGAAAAATCTGAATATAATTTTAAAAAAAAAAAAATCCTCTCTTTCACACACAAAGTTTCCCAAGATAAGACGAAGCCTAGCAGAACTCAAAATAAACTGGGCTCCAGAGTAACACCTCCTCTCCAGGGTCCGAATCTCCTTTATTAACCCTGGGGGGAAGCATTTCTCTCCATGGAACTTCTTCGCTTCGTTGCAAACTATCTAAGGCAGTAAAACAAAATCCCTAGGTTTGAAGATTATCAAGTCAAAGAAAAAGCTTGGAATTCTGTCAAAGAGAATGTTTATTACAATTTGTAAACAGAAAACGTGACTCAAATACAGGGAACTGCCCTATCCAAGAAGTTTAGTTAGTCTAACTGAAAAATAATTTTTCAATACTATTTTCAAACGCCCAAACAATCCGAGAGCTTACTATGAACAGCTGTATAATCTTTACTCAAATATTCAACTTAAGTTTATTTTAATGACAAAAACACTGGCTTAGCACCAATAGTGAGCAAGAGTAGTTCACGCATTGAAAACACTCACACCAACTTGAAAATTAGAATACCTCCTCATGTGTCATGATATCCTGATACCTCAACAAGGGAGTTCGCCATATAATTGGTAATTTAATCCCATTTTAATTGATCCAATTAAATTCTAATTATAGATAATGAATTAATTTAATTTTAGGAACTAAGAATTCAAAACTAAAAAAAAAGACGTTTAGCAAAACCACAATCCTTCTTATTTACCGAGAATTTTAAAATCGTGAAAAATCCATCCATCTGCCTTGGCTAAGTGTCTACTATTAAACTGGAATCTTGTGCACGCTTTAACTCGATTTAATTATTCCCAGATCTGATTTAGCAGTACAATTGATTAACAGCAATCAAGACCTAGCAACAAACCCCAATACGATTATTTTCGACCAATCAAAATGGTGAAGTCAACTGAACACGCTTGAAGTTATTCTACTTCCACAAAATTACTTATTCATTTAATAGGGAATTAGTTCTTCACTTTAGCTGACAGCAAACGTCACGAAATTAGTATGTTAATAATTATTAATAAGCTAGAAGAATCAGTACTCCAAGTTACTTCTAAATTAGAATAACTTATTTAGCTGTTTTAGTGGGCCAGGATAATGGACATCTCTTTGAGGTAATTTTTTACTTTCGCACGGCAGAAAATTTTTCACTAAAATAAAATATTACTACTATAATGACTCACCTGAATTAGATTGGAGCAAAATATTAGCAAGCTCTTTAAAAATTATCCCGGAAAAAACTTCCCGTTTCTTCACTCTCCATGCGACGTTATTACAACTTCCAAGCCTTGTTTTACAGATTATTTAATGAAAACTAAATTTTATAAGCATTTTAGCAGTGAAAAATTGAAATTAACTCCTTAAAACAAAGAATAATTAATGACAATATTAAAAGTCGCCCCCTCACGAAGTTTCCAAGCACGTTTCGTTATCCTAGGAAGCTAACATTCGGCATATAAATTTGTTGCCAGGTTGGAATTTTGCCAAATATAAAAAAAATGGATATCCCAAAGTACTCAGTAGCACCCCGCAACCACCGGGTATTGAATATTCATCTTCCGGATAGAGAGTTGAACTTGAGCATCAGGATTCACGGAAACGTTGGAAATGTAGGGACAAAATGCCACTACCCCGTTAAGAACCCCAATATCTCTGGCTATCCAAAATTAACTTCACGCAGAGCTGCAATGAAAAATTTTGCATGAATATTCCTGAGAAGAAAAGAATGACAAAAAAAAGTCTAAAAATGGAATTACACTGTTAAGAACTCAATTTCTCGGAGTAGCGAGAATGTACTTCCCGTTAATTAAATTCTGTAGGAAGATTAAATTCTCTATCAAGATTCGTGTGCACGTATGAAGTATAGGGGAAAATAAAATAAAATTACACTGTTAATATACCCTAATACTGTTGTATGACCACATATTTCAATTTATTAATTTCATTATTTCCTAAAATTTTGTATAACAGTGTATTTAGTTTGTAAGATATTTGGTTTATATAGAATTATTTCTAAGATTTGTCTCAACGTCTATAATGTAATGAATCATGATCAAACGCAAAAATTATCTCAAGATCCAAGGTAACAATTAATATGTCAAAACAGATCAACATGACTGTGAGAGCATTTCTATTTTCGTGTATAAATCCCTACGAAAAGAACTCTTTCCATGAAACCACGATTTAACCTTGGTTCACAAGAACTAAGTATTGTCAAATGTGTACCTTCCCTTTCTCTAGAACCACGCGACAACCTGGAAACTTATTAGTGATGTGAACAGTAACAGAAGGATCTTTCCAAGAAATGATTTGAGTTGTAAACTGTCAGTGCTTATGAAAATAGTCAGTGCTTCCTTCAATTAGAAAATAGACATTTTTTTTAATTACAAAAAACTATGTTCGTGTTGACTTGCCTATTGGACACGTTAACTGCACATCCTCTCATGGCAAAATATTTGTCCGTTTTCAAAATAGTTTTGTAAAATACACAATAGATGTTATTTAAATTGGAAAGTACATGAAAAACATTCCAGCTAAATTTTACTCTTATTAGAAATCATTTGTAGATGGTTTAAATGTTTAATATCTATTAGAAATCATTTCTAGATTGTTTAAATGTGTGACTTTATATATATATATATATATATATATATATATATATATATATATATATATATACATGTTACCAAAAAAATCTTTCTTCACACACTCGCAGAGAGACACTCATATAACTTCCATCGAACAGCTATCTACAAAATTACTCTTTGTATAGGACTTAGAAGAATTACAGAATTTTATATCTTTAGTTTGAACAGGATTAAACCACTTATACAGTGAACGTGACAATTTGAACTTAGAACACAAAGTGCATCCAATTCGACATATCAACAGCTCAAAACATCTTAAATTCTAAAGGTGCGTTGCTCTCTCTAAATTAACTAAAATGGTATATGTATTTGATTCAGAATAATTTGGTATTTGGAGCTCAACTTAAACCCATTTGTATTCTTGACATTTTATATTTAATATGTTTAAATTGTCATCTAAATTCATATTTGCATCATGATTCAGAACTTCAACGTCGACGAGGTGTACTGACATCTCTTCTTTAAAGATCCATGTTTAGTATATATAATCTTGTATTCTTCAATTTAGCTAGCGATGACCTTCAATAAATGTTATTGTTAAATGTTTACTCGTGTTTGCTCATCCTTAACCGAGTCCGATAAGGTGTTCATCGCCTGATATCAAGGTACCATGCCGACAGCTCGGACACTTCCCGTGATGTCCAGCGCCATTGTTATCGTTTAAACCTCTCACATACGCCCTCAGCTCGGTCCATATATGTCCACCCAAGGTGTTCGGCACCATAAATGACTTATTTAGACCGACTACGCAGTCTGGTATCAATACAATTAAGCCCATCAGATATCCTTGGCTATGGAAAACGCACTCTCCGTTGGGCTAGAAGTCTGAAATGTGACATGAAAATTGGTGGAAAGATTGTAATCACATGAATAGTTTAAAAAATGCAATCACATCAATAACGACCGTAGTAACACAGTGAGGTACCCTAATACCGAAAAAATCACTCCTGTTGGGCTAAGAAACTGAAATTCGGCATAATGAAAGGAGTAAGTTGGGATTAAAAAACAAATGAAGAATACAATTATATCTAAGTGCCCATTAACCACCGTATTGAAAATGCAGTTTCCGTTGGGTTAGAAAGCTAAAATTCGAAATCAAGGGTCGCAGGCAATTTGAAATGAGATGATTTTTAATGTAATGACACCGTTAAATAGCCAATAAACCCGTTAAGTACTCCGGAAACCCAGGTATCTGAAATATACTTACCGTCGTGTTAGAAATCTGAAATTCTTTATCAAGATTCGTGCGCAGGTTGCAATTACAACAGAACGTATAAATACAATCACACTGTCAATGACACTACTTAGCTTATGCGTAGCCGTGTGGTTACGGTGCTCGTCTTCTGTGCGAGGGTCCTGGGGTTCGATTCCCATTCGGAGCTCCATTTCGTAATAACGTTTCCATTCCCATAATTACTGATGTTTTGGTGTCAGGAAGTGCGTGGGACGTAAAAACATCGGCCAAACCCAAAACCTGTGGAATACGTTGACTTCATATCTCAGATGGCAAACCAGCGGAGAAAACACATTGTTAAGTACCCCAATTATACCACTAAATATTCCAATACCTTAGGAATTCAAAATTCACTTCTTAGTAAGGAAAGTTGAAATGTGGCATGGACATTCGTGTGCGGCATACGTACAAACATGCATGGGAGTTATATATATATATATATATATATATATATATATACAGATGCTTATCAGAATAATGGAAACACCTGAACGAAAGTGCAATTTACCAGATTAATATGGTGTCGGGCCACCTTTCGCGTTCAGAACAGCCTTGATGCGACGTGGGATGGGGGCACAGAGGTCGTGAATGGTAGCAAGTGGAATATTACACCATTCCTAGTCCAGGACATCGGCCAGTTCTGTGAGAGAGGATGGAGGTGGAAATCGTCGCCGGAGTCGTGTTTCCAAGATGGACCACAGATGTTCAATTATGTTGAGATCTGGGGATTGGGCGGGCCAGGGGAGGTGTTGAACTTCATCCCGATGTTCCTCAAACCACGCTGCAACAACTCCAGCTGTGTGAATGGGTGCATTATCATCCTGAAATATGGCGTCATTGTCCGGGAACAACATCCGGACCATAGGATGCAAGTGGTCTCCTAAAATTGCGACATAATCGTTGGCAGTGATGCGTCCGCGAAGTGTGACCAGAGGACCCAATGAAAAGCATGATATTGCGGCCCACAGCATCACCGTGCCGCCGAAATGTTTCACAGTTGGGCGGAGACACTGCAGATCATAGGCTTCTTTGGGCGTTCTCCACACATAAACACGGCCCGTGGTTTGGAATAGGGTGAATGGTGACTCATCCGACCATACCACACGTTTCCAGTCGTCAACGGTCCAAGTTGCATGGTCGCGGCACCATTTGCGGCGTGCTAAAGCGTTCTGGTCCCTGATGAGAGGTTTGGCCCGTGCAACACGACCCCGTAAGTTCATGTCATGTAATTCGCGGCGGACTGTGATTGTCGAAACAGGTTGGGGGAGGTGCTGATTGAGTTCCTCCGTCACTTGCGCCGCAGTGGCACGACGGCTCCGCGTGACAATGCGCTTTAATACCCGGCGTGCCCTGTCACTGATGTTTTTCTTCCGCCCACTGTTCCGCTTCCCCGATGTGGTTTTCCCGTGTGTTGTGTAGGCCGTCATCACCTTCGACACTGTCCCTGGCGAGACACCTAACACACTAGCCACTGCCGTCACACTCACTCCACATAACCGCGCACCAACAATTTGCCCTCTTTGAAACTCTGAGAGGTATCCCATTTTACACTACCTCCGTCTTCTGCAGCCACGGCACACTCCTGTTCCACGACGCCTGACGTAGTATGGAGACCGACCTAACACACCACCACCAGCAGTCCGGCGCTGCGGTCGCCACGACACCACTGCCAACCCATACATCTGACGTGTTGCCAACTACAGGTGTTTCCATTATTCTGATAAGCATCTGTATATATATATATATATATATATATATCTACAGTTACATTCTTTAGCTCCCGAATAATACAGTTAAGTATTCCAATGTTAAGTACTCTATTCGAATATAATGCTGAAATTCGCGTGGGTCGTTTGAAGTTTCAAAAGAAATGCACATGTTTCGTTAAATGTGAGGAAAATGAATTTTCAGTGATTTCGATATGTACCCTGTCCTAATAAGAAACTCCTACCCGTGAAATTGGGACACAACGGGACTGTACTTCCCGTTGATCTAAAAAGTTGAAAATCGACAAGAATATTGACGGGCAGGTTAAAAATGATTACGGGGAGAAATGGACAATTTACAATCGTCTCTTCCTCAAAACAACCCATAACCCCTGAAAACCTGAAATAAAACAACCACAGGTTCGTTGCTGAAGTGTTATCTTGTGTTGTCACGACAATATGCATACGTAACTGATAACTAAAGACATCCTGGCGTTGTCAGATTTAAATCTAGTTCTAAATATTAATGTTGACCTTGCAACATAACACGATGAATATCTCAGTAGGAACATCAGATGCAAATGTTGGACTTGGACGATTGTTGGCAGAAAATTTCCTTTAAAGTGACGTAATAAAAACTGTGTGTTCTTGGACAGAGGTTCACTTCATCTACTATGCATTTTTTGTGTTTATATCCTTATAAATAATGGTGTTGACCTTGCAACACAATGAATATCTCAGGAGGAACACCAGAAGTAGATATGCAATTAGCACCATTGGAAAGAGCATAGAATTTGCTTTAGAGTGACGTAATATAAAAAAACAGTGGAATCTCAGTGTAAACTCCCTTCGGAAAAATATGTGATTTATTAACATACAATAGTTATAATTAAAGTTTCGCTGTTCGGCCAGTTCGAGATGGTAAAAGGTCAATGAGACAGACACGAAACCTTTTTGAATGCGGTTAACGACATGTTGAAGAAGAATATTGAATAAATAATTTCAGTTAAAACTTTTCAATGTTTTGCAAATTATGTACAGTATGTTTGTGTCTATGCGAAACGTCATTCAGGGTACAACATATACTCGAGATGTCGTACATCTATGTCCAAAACAGCTTGGAAGAATAGCGGGGATGCTGTGTTTCTGTGGTAGAACGCTCTCTCTCATTCGTCGCGTTCTCGTATCAATCCCTTCTTGTGCCACGTAGGAGTTTGTAGTGAACGAACTCCGTGTGTGTGTGTGTTTCATTGGTCTTTTCGGTCTACTATCTTCATTTGATTAACCCTCTCATCATCATCCATTTGGCCTGCGCTGAAGTTGACTAAAAATCTTACATAAAGTTGAAGGCCAGGCTGAAGCATAAAACAGTGTGCAACACCAAGTGCTTGGCCACGCCGAACTGCTGATCTCGACCGCGGCTATTTCTAGTTATGGAGATATCTGAAGAACAAGTTTATCGAGTGAACATCCAAACAAAAGACGATCGAAAGATGAGCATAACACTAATATTTAACACGCGAGTGCAAATGCTTGGTGAAGTACTGTTGCACAGTGTTGTGTGTTTGAATGTCAACTTCAATTTTATGTAAGATCTTTAGGCAACTTCAGCTCAGGCTAAATAGATGATGGGGGAGTTAAGCGAATGAAGAACGTGGTAGGAAAAGGCCAATGAAACATATGCACGCTTCGTTTTTCCAGCACAAACTCCCACATGGCACAAGCACGGAGTGAAAAAAGAACTCAACGAATCAGATAGAGCATCCTACCACTGAATCACAGCATACTATCCTTCCAAACTGTTCTGGACATAGATAAACGACATTTTGAGTATATTTCTGTAGTCTGAATGACGTTTGGCACATACAAAAGCATTCTGTACATAATTGGTAAAATGTGTGACATGTTCATAAAGTCCTTGTAAAGTGTCTATAAAGTGTAAACAAACATTGAAAAATTTTAATTGGAATTATTTATTCAATATTTTTCTTCCACCTGTCGTTAAGCATAATCATATAAAATATCGTATCTGTCCAATTGACCGTTTCCCATCTTGAACTGGTGCAACAGCGAAATTTTATTTATAAATACTGTATATTAAGAATCACAAAATGTTTTGCATATGCCTTTCGAATGAGAACTCACTGATTTATTACGTCACTTTATAGAAAGTTCTATGCTCTTTCCGATGTTGCAGGTCCCACATCTGCATGTGGTTTCTCTCCTGAGATATTCGTGGACGTCATGGTGTTATATTGGAAGGTCAACACCATTATTTATAAGGATATAAGAATAAAGTAAAACTGAATTCTAGATGAAGCTCCGTCCAAGAACGCACAGTTTTTATTACATCATTCTATACGAAAATTTGTGCTCTTTTCAATGATGACAGTTCCGCATCTGTTCATGCTCAGATATTCATTTTCTTATATTGCAAGGTCAGCGGTAATTATTTATATATATATATATATATATATATATATATATATATATATATATATAATGTAAAAACAAAATGCTATGTACATTGACTTCTCACCAAGAACCAGCTGGCTCTTTACATCATTGTATAGGAAATGTTTTCTTTCCGATGGTGCAAGTCCCATGTCTTCATCTGATGTTCCTCCTGAGATAGTCATGGTGTAATATTGGAAATTGAACGTTATTATATATAAATTGTAATATAAAAACAAAAAGAGTGCTTTCCAGATGGACTTTCCATCAAGAATCCACTATTATTGTTACAACATTCTATAGAAAATTTTCTGTTCTGTTTATGGTGTAAGTCTCATATGTGTACCTGCTGTTCCTCGTGAGATATTCATGCTATTATGTTGCAATGTCTACACCATTATATATAAGGAGATAAAAACAGAAAAAGTATTTTGGAGATAAAGTTCCCATCTAGAACGCACTATTTTTAATAGATCATTCTTTAAGGGAATTTCTTCTTTTTTCAATGGTGCAAGTCTCATATCTCTATCTGGTGTTCCTTTTGAAATATTCACAGTATTATGTTGCAAGGTAAAAACATTTCAGAAACTGCATTTTTCGCAATTATAAATCCATATCTCAAAAACTATTCTACGAGAATATTGTTATCAAATTAGGATTGCCTGCTGATTTTTTCATCTTAAACACCTAATCCTGTCTATTACAATTCATAAGGCATGACTTAAAAAAATTCAAATGGGTGTGTCTTCCTAGAGTGTCGGTGGCGACAACATTTGAGGACAATAGATAATTTGATGCGCTATACGGGTACGGGTGGAACAAAACATGTAACTCGAAATTTGTACTAAGAACTCTACCAAGAAATAATGTGAGAAATTTGTTCAAAATCGGAACCTGGGTGACGTTCCCTGGTATGGTTGAAATGTCATGGAATGACCTAGAATTCTTTGCGCAGCTATAACAGATCTTCAAAATATGTATTTTTTGAGAGAGCAGTTTGAACTTCTTTGACATAATGTTACTCTCACGGTTCTACTGTTAATGGTATTGAAATACCTAGTTCTAAATTTTATTTTCCCACGCATTCGGCATTCTGTACCTCCGAAACTAACATGGGAATGTCTTTGCTCGAATAAAAATTCTGGTGTAAAAATATGTTTTTCGTGATGAACGTGAGGCGCAGAGATCAGAAATAACAATCATTCATCTGCGAATTGCTATCTTGCCCTCCAAACTGTTCAATTAAAAGTCGAACACTGTTTAATGCAAAAGAAGGGACACAAACTTATAAATCGTAAACTCGTGCAAGGAGTGAGACAAAATCTTGAATAGAAGTAACGTAGAACCTGCGCTACAAGATGCAAGAGAAGATAATCATAACAGCCATCTTGAAAGCCACCATTTTAGAATTTGGCCGAGAATATTTAATAGAAAGTGGGTCATGTGACATCGTTTCAAGAAATCCAAATCTGAAGTAAGTTTTTATCTACCTTTATTCGTTTAGGATATAGGGATCCTCAATGTTAGATTCTGCGTTCTACTATATGTGTGCAAATGATATACTTTTGGGCGCACACATAAACCCAGATTTTTTAAAAATCTTTGAGAATCCAGTGAAACATACTGCATTCAGGAACGGCGCATGTATGCCTGCGGACATGAAATCAAGTAGATAAGTGGAGCAGTCGCGGCCCTTGCTGACGGTTCCAAAACCCGGAATTGTATATCCATGAACTCTTTCACCTCATCAGCGTAGTACAAATGGGACATCTTGCTGGTCAAATCAGAAAATGTCATCATAATCCACAGTCAGCAGTGTTCCTCCCACCTCGGTGCCCTCAACAGTGATCGATCAATTGAGAGGTTTCTCGTTCACCGTCTGATGATGTGCCTTAATTTTCATTGTTGATTCTCATGACTTGCATCTATGTCACAGACCGGGATAGAGGAGGGGACAGGATAGGGAAATAAATTGGACCTCGCCTTATTCAAAATACCACTCCACCATGTGTTTGGTGTGCTCAAGGGAAACGGGAATTCTCCGTTAGGGTGGCCGGCACTGAGAATCAAAACTGGGTCCCCCGATTGCGAAGCTAATGCACTACCAACTGAACCTTTTTATATCCATTTCTATGTCACTTGAAAGACATTTAATCAGCGACCTACACCATCTTCAGAAAAGGTTATTTTGAATTTGGAATTTATTTTAAAACATTTATGCATCTGAGAATGAGGCCTTGAGAAAATGTTAAAGTGTGAAAATCTTAACTGCCTTCAATCCTCCATCACAACAATTCGGTAGGAGAAAATGAATAGTGTTTTGCCCAGAGGTAGGTTTTTAATACGAACAAAATATGTGCATTTATTGGACATGAATATCTTTCTCCAGCTAAAGATTTGTGTGAGAAAAATTCACGATTTTGTAAATTCGAAACTTCTCAATCGAAGCTTCGTGACCGAGTGTTCATAACGAAAATATTTTCGGTTTGTACAATTCACATGGAGTGAAATCATTTCAGACTATGTTAATTTATGGATCGAAAAGTGAGGATATGATGTTTCAGATCAAGTTACCAACTTTCACACTCTTATTGAATAACTTTTTGATAATTTGCATGCAGTCGTGTGATGTTGCATGCGAATGAATCGTATTTGTGAAATGTAGTCATTGTTCGCTTCTTGTCTGTTTTAATAATTTAAAACACTTTTAAATTTTAGACCCGAACCATCTCTTTTAAACATGCATAGTTCAAATCAAATGCGATTTTTGATCAGCGAATTTCACGTCTTTTATTTTTTTGATTAATCAGCAAGACAGGACATTGTGGAAAATCAATAAGCCACACCATCTCCAGCAAGGGATTCAAGGATACCTGCGCCGCTGGTGAACACAGTATGCTTTGCAGGGTCCATAACGATTAGGGGAAAATAGTGGGATGGTGGGTTCGCCCAAATATATAATGCTTTCCGCACATGTTGTAGAACTTATGAGCCAACATTGATGATCCCCATATACTAAACGAATAAAGGTACATAAAAAGTTACTTCTGATTTTCTGAAACAAGCTAACCCAAAACGATGTCACATGACGTACTTTCTATTAATTATTCACGAGCAAATTCCAGATGGCGGCTTTCAATATGGCTGCCATGGTTCTTATCTCTTGCATCTTGTTTGGAGACCAAGATAGCAATTCACAGATGATCAATCGTCCTTTCTTATCTCTGCGCATCACATTTCTGAGGGGAAACATTTTCGCACCAGAATTGTTGTTCGAGCAAAAAATATACCCTTGTAAGTTGAATTCGACAAATTACGAGAGCATTTTTCCTTAATTATTGATGTGTGTGTTTGTTCCCCATATTTATATCGTATAACTATATTGGGAATAACAATGGAGTTATAGAATAGTTAGCGTAAATTCGTTCTTGTGTGTATTATCACGATGCCAACAGAATAATTTATTGGTTTTTTTTCAGTGAAGTTTTGTGTCTCTTGAATAAACTTGACGCAAACTTCAATAGCTGCTGTAGAAGAAAGACAGAAAACTTACCTCATCTTACAACAGAAATCAAGCCAAAATAGAAGAAAGAAAAATAGTCCAGTCCTTCTACTTGTTTCTGGAACCCAATCAAGACAAAACAGTAAGGTGCAGAATAATAGCTTATTGGTTTTGGCACTAGGAAAATTGGATCCCGGCGTTAACATCATTGCCATTCTTTTTCTTCTGGTTAAGTGTTTATTATTCGTTTGAACCAAAATGCGACATAAAAGTATAGTTCTGTAGAAATGTATAAATTTAGATCTAATTTTATAGCTAGTCTTCATATTTCCAGGTAAATCGAATCTAGAAGGAACATTAAATATGTTGCCATCGAAATCACTTACTGTGTTTAAAGTTCAATGTAAACCACATTTAAAACTGATGACTCGAAAAGTTTAGAAAAAGCCTTATTGTCTGGTATAGGTTCTTCTATGAATTGAAAAGATTCTCTGGTGAGTATGAAAGCGGAAGATCCTAATGATCTTGTTTACAACTGTTTCCAAGGTAGTACAAAATATCCTGTTTCACCGGAAATGACATTCAAGCGACAAAATCCGATAGTAGTTTTAGAGCGTCTCTCTTTACCTCATGCAGGTATAGGAATTAAGTGTTCCAGTGCATGTATAGATTCCATTGTATTAACAAAAGATACGAAGAAGAGAGTAAATGCAGAAGGGAAATTAAACCAAATTTCCTTGATACCACATCAGATATGCAAGATAGAATCTAAACACAAACTTAAGAACGACAAATCAACACTTTATAGGACTTTGTTTCCAGAAGTTGATGGTTCTATAAATTTAAATGATCCTGGGACGGGGATGGAAGAAGCAGGGCGTGGTTCTAAATGTCCCAAAAAGCAATTTCTAAGCACAGAAGTTATACAACAACCTGAATATTGTAGAACGCTCTCTAATCAAGACAAAAGTTCCCCTTTGATGACTGACACAGGTTTATCATTCACATGTATATACTGTAACAAATCTTTTGGTGGTGAAAGTACTCTTCACAGCCATTTGAAAACTCACACCACTGAAAAAATACACAAGTGTGATTTGTGTGACATATCGTTTCGTCGCAAGAGCCATCTAAAAGGACATTTGATTACTCATACAGGTACCAAGCCATACACATGCGAACACTGTTCTAAGACCTTTGGTGACAAATATAGTCTTCAAGATCATTGCATAATTCACACAAATGTGAAAGCATATACGTGTGACATGTGTGATAAATCATTTTATACGAGAAGAGCTGTTAGGTGCCACGTCAAAAGGCATATAGAGGTCAGAGAATTACCGTGTTCAGAATGTGAAAAGTCATTTAAAGGCATACAAAATTTAAGACAACATTTGAAAATTCACAGAAAAGAAAGACCATTTATATGCAATCATTGTGGTAAGTCATTTGGCCAAAAGCGCAATCTTAATCAACACATGATAACACACACAGGAAGCAGAGTATATACCTGTACAGAGTGTGGTAACTCATCTAAAACGAAATGGAATCTTCACTTACATATGCAGACTCACAAAAGGGAAAAGAAATTGACCTGTCATGATTGTGGTAAATCATTTGTTTCAAAAATGGCAGTTAGCCACCACATGATAGTACACACAAATGAAAGGCCTTATACCTGTGAACTTTGTAACAATTCATTTCGACGAAAGGGAGATTTGAGTAAGCATATGTTAACTCACACACTTGCCAGACCGTACACATGCGAGCATTGTGGTAAATCGTATAGTCATAAAGGTAATCTAAACGAACATTTAATAACACACTCAAATATGAAAAAAATTCAATGTGAAAAGTGTGGTAGATTGTTTTCCCGAAAGAAATCCCTATACAAGCATTTCTTAGTATTTCACACAAACACAGGACCATATATATGTGCAGTGTGTGGGAAATCGTTGCGACGAAAGGAGGATCTATATACACATATTAAAGCTCACTCAGATAGCAAAGCATATGCGTGTGACCGTTGCGGAAAGTTGTTTGTTCTGAGAAGATATCTGAACAAGCATATAAAAAGACATACGTAGAGTAAGTCTATACGTGTAATGGAGCCTGAGGAACGATTTCGTTTCCTCTATAATCTATAGAAGCATTTCGTAACCCTTACAAATGCGATAATTTATTCACGCCAAATATGGTAGATGATTTGATCAGAAGACCACTCTAGATAAAACAATTAATTCAGAGATGAAGAGTCCAGAGGAAAGGGGGAGGGATGTCTATTTTTTTTAAAAAGTTTGCACTCGTAACAAGTAGTACACAACGACAGCTAAATGCTCAGAAAATTTCAATTTAAAAGCGTAAACAATCACCAAGTTAAAGCGGTTTTGCAACAACGAAATACATGGGAGTAAATGGTAGAGTTGAAGTTTAAAAAGTGTTATACAAGAAATCACCTTTCATGGACACCCCCCTTTTCCCTGTACTCTTCAGATGTGTGTGGACTTGTTCGTCTAGTACGTGTTGTTAGAGCCATTTGAATGTAAATGCTATCCAAGCGAAGGTTTAGTAAATCGCACACCCATGTTACCTAATATTTAGCGAAATAATGAAGCAGCACTTGAAATTTCAGATCAATAATCACATTCACATTAAAAGTATATTTTGTTTGGTTAGTAAAGGTATTTAAACAGATTTTAAAACATACGCATGGGAAGCATATTTCCAAAATGTATAGTTATATTGTATACCTAGAGGTCCAGTGCGTATACATTATATATATTTACGCAGAAAGTTAAATCACATATTGTGGAAATTGTTCCAAATCATTGTGATGAGAAGGAGGCTTACGGAACATTTCGTAACAGTTGAGAAGACGACGTGAATATTCTTGAAGCTCATTTGCCGAGGTAAAATCTGTTAACACAAAGCGTTCAACTTTTATATGAATTGCAGAGAATATTATTTAATTTAAATACTATATTTTGATTCCATTCTTAAAGTGAAAGGTAATGACCAAATCACCAGTGTGATAAATCTATTGGTTCGAAAAGTGACGAACTTCTCGGATATGTGTACAGCCAGTTTGTTACTCGTGTCATTGTAAAATGATACGGATATAAACACTGTTGTTCTTTGAGATATATTTCCTATAAATATGTAGAGCAAGCTGGAATTGTCGCTTTCCGTATATGCGAATGCTGGATCACGTCCAGCAGATGCTCGTAGAAGGAAATTGTTCCACTACCAACTTATCAATAGCTGTTTGATCGGCTTTCAATCGCTTATACCTCATTCGCGACATTAATAATTGTTCAAGGAATTTACATACATACAGTATTGTCAAGAGAACAGCGTAAATATGTACTTTCTAAAAAGATACATTGGATGATTCAATGACGAATAAATAACCTCTGTATGACTTAAGGTCGTGAAGTCATACAGAGTTTAACGATTGTAAATAAAGGGTCAAATGCAAAATGCAGTCATCTTCCATTTTGTGAAATTAAGATTAGAAAGCTAAATGACATTTGAAAGCATACACATTTGATGGGTTGAAAGCAAGTATGTGCACTCGTTCTCGTGGCTGCTAAGGGGGTCGCCTCATCAGCTGACATACAAAAAGCAGTTATCTCTTTCAATTTTTTATCTAAGCAATTTCATTTTTTAAAGTTACCTGCTTTTTGCATTTGACCCTTCTAATCTGGTTTCATATGAGGTTAAGATAAATTATGTTCTACTATTAGCTACTATAAATAGTGAATATAACTCAATATATGTTGTTCCAATGTATAAACCTTAAAATTGGGAATATGCAGTAACATTAGTAGTGACTGTGGCTCGTCGCAAGAAAATATACCTGGAGTTAATATATACTGAAAAATGTGTAACTGTTAGAGGTGAGTCGATACCAGGATTTCTCGATACCGATAGTTATTTCCCACCGTCGATATTCGATACTCATTACTTTCTTCAACAATGCTCTACATTGTAAATCATTCATACGTATTTAAAAGTAGTATTACAATATTTTCTATCGTTTATACTTCTTGTTCGATTGTACATTAAAGTGATTTGTGGGTTCTTGTGGTAATCTGTTTTTTAAGATAAGTGGTGCTATGAGACCTTCAATCCCGAATGTTTTCTTACATATTCCACAAATAGCATGATTAGTGTTAGTGGGATCCACTTCAAAATAATTCCACACTTTACTCATAATACCAACACACAAGCAACTAGAACACGAATATAGCGCACCCTGCCACTTCGAGAAATAATGGTGAAACGTTGTTTCAAACGGGATCTTTTGGTAATTTTTGAATTTGTACCTGGAGGATTTGGACCAGTCGGTACATGAAGAATTATTAAAATTCTCGGTGCTGAGATATTTTATTTCATTGAAGCCTCATCAATACTTGAACAGGCACCCAACCGAATTGATCTCTCGATGTGTCTTGCTTTTTCTCTCTTCCCCATTCTCGTAAAACATTTCTATCTCTGGCAGCCACTCACGCCGTAAATATTAAACAATATAACAGTCTGGATGCGCTACGACTTCACCACATAATATCGTATATATGTGTGTGCATATTTATAAGGGTCATTGATGGGCTATTGCTGTTTTCATTTTAAACTTCACACAACCAATTCTGTGACCGCATGGTTCGGATCTTTCCTCTCCTTTTCTCATGCATATTTGAAATATAGTTCAAATTGAGCGTCCTTTTCTTTGATGAGGGTATCTGTGTACCTGTGTGTGGCTGGATAGTCATAAACTGTACTGAACTGGGATATGCTTTCAGTTCTTTGTTTTATAATGACGTCAGCTGTTACCAGAAAATAACACCTTTCACAGGATCAGTGAGCAAAGACAAGAAAATTGATGATGAACAAGTGAAAAGAACCCGTCCATTGTCCTAGAATCTTGAGACTGGGAGCAACCTTTTACTGCAACAAGTCAGGCGACGAAGAGCTAAAGGGCAATAAAATTTCTCACCAAGTTCTCTTTTATGTTCTGCCGCGATTTTCTTCCTTAAATATGAAACCAAGAAACTTGCTTCAAATTCCTTTTTTTTTCTTTCGAAATCTCAACAAGCTTCCGTCGGAATATTAGACTTAGTTACAACTGTAAGTACCTTGTCATTTTCTTACTAATACTATGTTCTAAAAATGGGCCAATGCCAAAATTTCGGGATCCTGATACTTTTTTTCTGATCTTCGATACTCGATATCCGATACTTTCTTCAACAGTTTTACACAAAATAATAATATGTAGGATTAAGTAATAATTCAAATATGCAAATTTCCTATAACTTGGACTTTATTAGCTTATTCTAGTTTAAACAGTTATTTTGCATATTGTTGACAATTTTCTTTGATATAAAAGTAATGCGT